>JAAGNO010014880.1:16891-81281 GCA_033439905.1 Ceryle rudis
GAGGGGGGAGGCAGGAGGCGGGACAGAGGGTGTGGTTGTGGGCGGGAGAGGGGGGGGGGGGGGGGGGGTGGGCGGGGGGGGGGGGGGGGCGGGATGGGTTGCGGGGGAGAGGGGGGGGGCAGAGGAGAGAGGAGGAACAAAGTCCTGAATGCAATGCCAGATCTTTGGCCCCTGTGGTTTTTTTCAGAGATTTCCCCCCCACCAGGTTTCATCATGGCTTCTCTAGGAAATTACTAAAATGTAGGCCTGTGGTGTAAATATGGATCAACAACAGCACAGATTGCCATATGGATCAATCTATAAAGATTTCAAAGTAGCAATTGATGCATGTCCGACAGCTGCCTTGTAAATCTCATTATGGTCTCAACCAAGATATGCACTACCTTAAATACCCTGGGTTCTCTATGATTAGGCTTGTTCTCTGCACTTTTGTTTTAATTAAAAATTAAGTAATCAGGAGTGGGAAGAACGAAACCTAAGTCTTTTGCTGCATTTGTACGTGCAACTCCCCACTGATTCCAGCAGGTTACATCAACAGCAAAGGTTTGACCTGAAAGCTAACAACAAATACTCCATTAATAAATACAGGGACAGATTTGTAGCATGTAAATCACCAGAGCTCCACTGATGCCAGTGTAGTTATGCTGATTTACATCAGCTGAAGAGTTAGCCTGTGGAATTCACATTCCTTCTGAGATCAAAGATGTGTCAGCAAATGGTAAACTTTATTTGTATTTTTCAGCCTCCCGATTTAAAAATAGCCAAATTGATTTATTATTAAATGGCTGGGCTCTTATGGCGAGACTTTGTATGCCACGTTTCAGCCAGACGCCACTCTTGCAGCCAAGCTATAAATCCTTCCAAAATGGGTTTTTTAGCTGAAATGCTGAAAATTCTGTAATGCTTGTGGGTACTGCTGTGTCATATTTATAATGGATGGGCTAATCTAACCATATCCTAAAAAATGAAAGGCATGAGGGGCTGGATGGCTCAGAGGGTTAGTAGAATTGCCAACTTAAATTCAGTTATAGCCAGAAGTGACAAAGTTGTTACCATTTTTGGAAGACTGTGAGATGAGTTGTTGAGGCTTAGTCAATTTGTTGTCTTTCTCTCCTTTGAGAAGCCAAAGAATGAGTGATCCATGGAAGAAACTGATGCTCTATCTAGCTGCTTTTGACTTTTGGTTTACATGGTACTGAGGGTGGTCCCTTTCAGAAGTATTGCAAAGGTACCCTGATGGGATACGCATGGGCTAGGGGGTTGTTAGCATGGGTGCTCCAGAGAGTGGGTAACTTGGCATGCAATATTCATCAACAATGGAGTGGCTGCTGTAATATGGAGAGGGGAGTATTTCCAGTATCCTTCCTGACCTGCTCCCAGACTCTGCTATACTGTTTGTTAGGAAGTTTTAATAAGTGACACAATTCAGGTGTTTAAATATTGTAGGAAGTTTATCAGTAGTGCTCACAACTGGTGATTCTACTAGCAGCATAGCAAACCTAGATTAGAAGAGTGTTTGGAGCTCATTGGGTACAACCTACCTGCCCAAAGGAGGCACTAACTTTGAAGTTAGATTCATCTTTCAAGTCAGATGAGTTTGTTTGGGATCTTCAACTGAGTTTTGAATATCTCAGTGGATAGAGGCTGCTCAGTGCAGCCTCTTTGCGCAATATGTTTGCATTGCAGGTGGACCAAGAAAGAAAAGATAAAGTGTGTCCTTTTGTCTGATTTCCTATGGAAATAAATAAACTGCAATAATACTGTTTGTAGGCAATACATTTAATCAGATATCCACAAAAACCTGTTGGTGAAGCTGTGAGGGCTTCTGTAAGTTGGGTGAAAATGGGCGGCCAAACAGAGGGGGAAGAGCTCATGGTTGAAGGACAGGGTGTTGTATAAACTCCTTAGGTGAAGGACAACTGGGGAATCTTGTACGGATGTTCCAGAAGCAGAGGTTGTGTCAAGTGGATCTTGCAG
Source organism: Ceryle rudis (assembly GCA_033439905.1). Taxonomy (NCBI): domain Eukaryota; kingdom Metazoa; phylum Chordata; class Aves; order Coraciiformes; family Cerylidae; genus Ceryle; species Ceryle rudis. The sequence goes on from JAAGNO010014880.1 coordinate 18,869, forward strand.
TTTCTTGGCTTTCAATTGACTACAAGATACAAATCCATAAAAAGCTGGCTTTGTTAGTTCTTGTCATGTAAATTGCTAGTGTCTTTTTTTAAGTCTTTAATTGCGGTATTTAGTGTTGATAACTAAAGAGGCACAATCTCTGTAGCTGAGACTGAAAGCCATTTTTTACTATTAATGTCTTTATTTGTGATTCTGAGGTTTGGGTGCACTGTGCTTTCTGAAAAAGAGTATATTGGAAATAAAGTGATACAGAAGGTGAAATAAGGAAAAGACTTATTTTGTCTCTTGAGAGCTTTTTTTTTTTTACAACAAATGAATGGCACCATTACTTTTAAGCTCTTCCAAAATGAGAGTTTCTAATCATGCAAAGTAACAGGTATTCTAATGGACTCCTAGTAGACCATAACACAAAAACAAGTAGTGAAATGGAAAAATAGCTAATGCACTACATGATATAAAATGCACACTTCCCTTTTGGGGCTTACTGCTACAAAGCATCAATGAAATATCTTGGTAGGAGTCACATTAGGTATTTGCATTCAGGCTGAGTGTATCCAAACAGCATTAGCCTTAAAAAGAGTTTGAGCTATATCGCCCTTTCTGCTCTATACGAGAGGATAATCACTAACTAGCAGAATTGAGAAGAGGCTTCCACTGTACACATGCATGGTGCAATGTCTTGTGGAGGTGGATTTGTCATTGCTGCAAACAGGCTATGGAAGAGGATGGATCAGTGACCTTTATATAATACAATAGTTTGTTTCACATTTGTTTCACCCTTCAGAAATGTGTATCCTAATTTTGTGTAGGCTTAGATGTCATTAGCTTGCAAGGGAGTGTGGATTGCATCTCTGAAATCTAACGTGGGCATGGGGGCTCTCTTTTTGATCATTATAGGGTATGAGTGTTTTGTAATTCTTCTAGTGCAAAAGAAGCTGTTTGGTGACAGGCATCAAGTCAAATTCCTGCAAGAAGCTGGCAGCAGAATACATTTGTCTATTTAACTGCATGCAAAACACTTGTCAAGATAGATTCTGGTCCCTTCTCCTAAGCAGGGACTCTTGCTACCTTGTGTTCCGGATAACCTGGCAGAGAGAGGCTAGTGCAGAAGCACATGCTGAGCTGTTACCAGGACTCTTACTGCGTCCCTGGTTCCAGCATCTGCCAGACAGAAACCTTGCAAGCACATTGCAATGGAAGAAAAATGAGAAGGCAGAAAAGTTCACATCTGGAGGTAGACTAAACCAGAACACGCTTTCTTAAGACTCTCTAAAGAGATGACAGGTTGTCTCATTCTGTAACGCGTTTGTCACCATGTCACCGCACTTGATAGGAAAATGGGGCTAAACTTCCTTTGGGAGAGGACAGAGGGTGAAAGATTGTAGGAAGCATGTTGGTGGTGAGGCTGCTGGACCTGCATAGGTCCAAAAAGAGAACAAAGGCCTAGAAATGAAGATTCAACTCCCTCTCTGAAGGAGAAAATTTGTTCTGCTTTGCATGCAAGTACAACAGGTGGGGGAAGATAGAGTTCTTGGTAGCTTTGGAATGTCTTATAAACTCTGTTTAAAAAGTAAAGGTGTAGAAGTATGGAGCTGAGGTTGCTGCTCAGTATAGTATTGTTCTAATTATAGCTTTGTTTTCTTTTGGACCCTCTCCACAATTAAAATTGTGCTTATCTTCATCCTATTCCTCTCTCTTTATACTTTCCCTATACATGTTACCCTTCTTCCCATTTCCCTCACTTTCATCTCCTGTTGTCTTGACTCCCTTGCTTTCTCCTGTGTGTATTTCTGTCTGTCCCTTTGCCAATTCAAAAGTGTTATTCTACCATTTCAAGTGCTTCAAGCTACCTCTGGGGCTGTCTTCTCCTTTAGCGCTAGCTGACCTTTTCTGAAAGCCAGCCTCACCTCTTCAGCATCCATCTTCAGAGGCTGAAGAGACAGGCAGGCTTTGGCACATGATGGTCAGCTCTGGCAGAAGTGTGTATGTGTTTTGGAAGGGGAGGAGGGAAAGATGGGATGGGGCTGAGGTAGCTGAAAAATGATAAACCTGTCACAAACATCATCTCTGAAAACTGCAGAAATATTGAAATATCCTGAAGAGGAATAAACCCCCACCCTTGAATTCATACCCTTGTCCAAACTGTGGTTTTACAGAATTCCTGCTTGCTATGTTGTCATGGTACAGATGCTTTGTACTGCCTTTTTGTTCTTGTTTCAGCATTGAGAAATCTGTGCTATCTTAATTATTAACCTGTTATGCTTAAATTTCATTACCTATATATTTTTTAATGTCTTCTATTGAGGTGACAAATGAAAGTGGTAGTTCTGCCACTGCTGCAGTGCTTTAAATTCAGACTCTGCACTCACTGTGTGCCAGTAGTAATGACTCTCATAAAAGTCCTTTGATTGTTCTCTGATGCAAATTGAGATCAGCAATAATGTTCCATTCTCTTTATAACAATTGTATACTGCTCAACTTCTTTGGACACCTTATTGAAGCATAAGTCAACATTAGGATAGGTTAATAAATACTATGGTAAAAAAAATTAAACACTTGCAAAAAGCATACATCCCTCTGTGCTGCTTCTTATAGAAGCAGAAGAAAAAATTTTCTCTTTCACTCAAATAGCTTGGTTTGAGCCTAACCCTTTTTGGCGGAAAGTAGGAGGGAACACAAAAGTGGATGTGGTGGTGGTAGGGTAAAAAGGACTCAAACCACAACAGCTGCTAGCTACTATTACAACTAGCCAGTAATGACAAGAGGACAGGTAAGTCATTCTCACTTGAGTCAGGGCTGAATCTCTGTGCCTACATGTCTGCTGGGCACTGAAGAGTTTACAGTTGAGCTCTTCCAGATTGTTTGTTCATCCACCAGCTACATGGTGTAACTTCAGTGGAAATGCTAAAAATTTGCATCTCCTTTTTCAACTCTTGAATATCTGATGGGGGAGAATATTGGTACAGATGATATGGGTAAGGAAATATATATATATATATGGTTTTATTCCTTGATTTCTATAGATATGCTTTTGATTTCTTGCTGTTTCCTGACTGAATTACACCACTTCACTACTCCAGCAGGAGTGTTGAGAGAATTAATTCAGTGATGTTTGTAAAGTGCAAATGCAAAATAATAATTATCCTCTTATAGACCCTTGTTTGTATATCCACTTCCATGTGGAAATGCCCTCAAACTGAATAAACATACACAGATGAGCTTTAAAATAAGCCTGTCAGGAACAGAGACTTGACAGCCCACCTCTTGCACTCACCCTTTGTCATGGTCACCCTTACATGTTCCATATCCATCCAAGGCTGTTTGTCTGTGTCCAGGCTGGGGCAGGAGTTCCTAGCTTCTGTCTAGCTTTTTTTCTTTGTTTGCTCAGTTCTTTGTTTGCAGAGCTCCTCAGTAGAACTTAGCTATAGCCAGCATCTTGGAAAAAAAACCCCACACAACTATTTCATCCTTTTTATGAATGCTCTAAATATAACTATTGAAGCAAAACAATACCGTCAGATAAAGAAAGAAATGCAGGCAGTGTAAGCAAAAGCCTCTTCAGCAGGTCTCAAGTCAGCCAGTCTTCCTTTCTTTTGTATGTTTTAGCTAACAGCCCATTGAACTAACAATGAGGGGAAAAATAGGAGCAAAGATTTAATGCTACTTGTCACTGCTCTTTTAAAGATATTAATACTAGAATAAAAGGTATGATTTAAAGGAACTAAAACAAGGATTTTCAGCTATGACTTCTGGTTTCCTTGAATGCTCCCTGAAGAGCAGTTATGGAATAGGGTGCTCAGGTCAGTTGGGTCATCTGTGATGGTAGATTGTGTGATACTTTGTAGCAGTGCTGCTCTAAATGGACTAAACTGCCTTATACATCTCCTATACTTTTGCTACAATCTTTGCTTGTATCTTAACTTCATATACCGTCCCTACCATTGTACCCCACTATCCTATTTGTAACTGCACAGTGAAGCAGACCTAGGAAGTGATCTGGCTGAAAAACAACCTGTCTGGAAGGAGAGAGAGGAGACAAAAAACAAGGTTGTTTTTCAGTTTCCTGATCTTGCTTGGCCCACAACAGAATGAGGGACAAAAAACCTCATTGTATGATTTCGCTTTGCTACTCTGCTTGCTAGCCTATGTGCCTTGTGCCGTGGCTTGCAAGAACACAAGGTAAAACTAGGTTTAGAGAGAAAAATACATATTAACTTTAAAATACAAGTAATATTTTGCATGTTAATAATATATTTTAAGTGATCTAGTTGAATAAGTAAGAAAATGTTATTCTGCAAACCATTGCTTTGTGATGACAGTTCTTGGAGCGTGAATAAGGGAATGGAAACTTGAACCCGGGGCTGGACTACTGACAAAATACACAAGACTTTTAGAAGCTCTAACTATTGGTCTTGTTTTCCATTAAACTTAATGGGAACAGAGTTACGCCTTCCCTGAGCCCTTTGGAAGATCTCAGTGACAGGGCAGTCAGCTTTTCTTGTACAGGTTGGACAGCAAACATGAGTCTAACTGTGCTTCCCCATGGAAATCACTCTGTAAGTGAATCTAATGCATAATACATTGTAAACAGCAGGTTGCTGTGGCTACACAACAAATGCATTCAATAATTGATATTTTAAACATATATCTGTTGTCATATTTGCCCCTTGGAAGCTCTAGCCCATGTGGTTCAGCACTGATGCTGGATGGTAGTCTGTTCATTTAGAGTATGAACTTGTACCAAGAGGATAAATCCGTAGCACTTGCTGGTGCCATGCAGGGAATGTGCTGCACAGTCATACTAAATCACACAAAAACCCCTAGATAACATATGCCTTTAACTTTCTTTGCTATTTAAGAGCCCACCTCAGGATTTTTTGAAGTGGTAAGTAGGTGATAACAAGTAGGGTTGGCTTTAGGAGCTGTCTGACACATGCAGAACAGTATTTTGTTAGCAAGTACCTGAGCAGTGGTTGTATTTGAGTTAGACAACTTCTGAAGGGTGCTGCAGGGCTGCCACAGACCTGGCTCCCAGGTCTGCATGGCTATAAATGGTGACAGCAGACATAGGGCCTGTGCCTTTGAGAAATAAATGCAATACACAGGTGAGGCTTCCACTTTGTTTGAGATAGGAGCCGCTGTAATAGAAACGTGGAAAGAAGAAAGATCCCATTCGCTTCTTCCACCTGCAACAGGTGTGTTCTTGGTGGAAACCTGAATGTGCAGAATCATGGCAGCAGCATGTGGCAGTGCATTCCACAAAGACTGGCAAAGGAGGATGTTGTTCCCTAAAATAGCATGTCTTGACATTATACACAGCAAAGGCCAACTCTATGTTACTGCACAACAAATGCATTTGAATAAGTGATTAGTGTTTCTGTAACATTCAACTTCTGTTCTAAATTATACTAGAAGCTAGACATTTAGCGAACTTGATCCTTTAGCGTAGCTCTGAATGTCTCTTTTTATTCTGCCTCTTTATTAAATAAATGGAAGTTTTCCTCCAAGTCAATTTTTTTTTTTTTATGTTTGCCGAACAATAGAAATGGTGTACAAGATCTGAGGCTGGAGACTTGGGCTCCTTTGGAGCTGGTAGCTTTGCAGTGGGTCAAGGGGCACAAGAGAAACCTCTGGCAAATTGCTGACATGGGAGAACTCCTAGGGGTTGCCCATCTGGCTATGGAGCCCATGTTTCTGCACCTGCCAGAACAAGGAACATGCTGGGGTTGAGATAGGAGAAAGAGAAGTAAATACAGTTGGCAAAACATCCAACACATCAGGAAGAGCATCTCCCATGCTGTGCATGCTGTGCAAATGTTGGCACTGGCCTGAAAATCAGAGAAGCATAACTGCTTCCCTGGAGGACTCTGATGCTTTGCTTCACCCTAAATTTGGCCCATTATTAATATCCCTTTATCTCCCTCACAGAAATGATCCATTGCTTTATGTGTCACTTCTTATTTAGGATAATGCCATCTGATGTGTCTGGGATGGGCCCATAACTAGTATTGCTTCCTTTCTAAATCCTTGACCAGCTACATGTGAACAATTTAACTTCTTTTCCTTGCACCTGATTTATGCCTCTTTCTCTGAATAAAGGAAAGTTTCCTAATCAGAAATTGGGTTTATGTGAACATTTACCCAAAGTACAGCCCAGTGTGCAAGCATTTTCTACTGATATGAAACCTGCTGGTTACAGAACTCAATCTCAAGTATTCTTGGCTAATCATTAATTCGTCTGCTTGCAATTCATTCATCTTTATTTCACCATTTACTTAATGAAGATAATAGGGAGCATCAAAATCTAAAGACTGATCATTTTTTTAAGAGCAAGCATCTGATGATAATTAATTAATAATAGTGACAACAATAACTTTAATTTTCCAGGTATTCCCCAAAGAGATCTGTATTTTAATTATAATTGTCACAAGTACAGATTAAATCTCCTGGATTCAAGCTTTGGTTTATGGCGTTCACTTCACAAGAGTAAGGAGAAAGCTGTCTTCATGTAAAAATAATCTGAATTTTTTTTGGAAGCTCCTACAAATGGCAGAGATGAAGAGAAGATAAATACTGCTGATGATATTTGGTATGACATTGGTAATTCTCAGAGGAACTCCACAGTGTAGTGTGCCAGTGTAGATGTTCTTTGCTTTTATGAAGGTGACAGACTTGACCTGTCATGTACTAGTTACACCCTGGACAGACTAGAAATGTCACAAACTGCTAACAGTTACTATATAAGATATAAAAGCTTCTCTTTGGAAAGCTGTGGCACTGAAAAAGGTGGGGGGCAAGCCACTTTTCTACTCAAGGGTTTTGGGTTTTTTTCACTCTTTCCCCTCCATATGACAGTATACATGCCAGAAATTACTGGGGGCAGAAAAAACAACTTTGGTAACCTTTAAAAAGCTAGCTTAAATAAACCAATGGCAGTGAATAGGTACAGCATTGGGCTTTGTGAGGTATGAGACTGGGACTGGGAGAATTGTAGAATAATTTCTTATAAAGAAGATGCAGATATTGGGAAGGTATGTGACTAACTCGGTACAGATTTATCCTGGTGAGCATTTGCTATAGGAACACTTCAGTCAGTGTAACTTGGCTATGCGCTGGGCTTCTCTGCTTTAAACTCAAGCTGCTATCTAACTGGAAGGAGTTGGCTACTAGAAAGATATTTATGCATGTGTTTCACCCTAAATAAAGCTGTGTAGTAGATATAAATGCAACACATGTATGTGAGATGCTGGTCCAAGATCTGAACTTCTGCGGGTGGATGAGTTCTGCCTTTCAGAGCACCATGTCCAGCCTGGTGAGCACACCCATGTGTGAAGCTCCCAGTTCTGCTTTAGTCCCACTTATATGTTGGATTCTGCTGCAGCTTGTGTTTCTGCAGCAGCAAGAGGCAAATTTTGTTCTTGGAGCTGGTGGCACACCTTTGTGGCTCTACAACCTTGTTTTGCACTTGGCATTGGAATAACCACCATATATAATGTTAACATTGCAGGATTTTCTTTTGAGGTGTAAAATGTATGGTCAAGTTTCATGATGAATGAGAAGCTTTGCTTTGTACTTTCCTAGCTGGGCTGCTGTTATAGGATGATCTAAGGTTAGTGGTGAAAATGAGACAGAAATACATGGCTTCATGCAGGTGAATCTTTCATCTAAACATTGCTTCAGCAAACTTGGAGGCAAAATGAGTAACTGTTTTGTTTGAATGTGGTCTTAACTTCAGTTTGAAGAAATTTGAAAAGTTGTTATGAAGTTAATGTTTGGATTTTACATGGCTGTTTCTAGCATTTTTAGAGGAAAATTCAACTCTGAGCAAAAGAAATACAACATCTGCCTTGCCCACCCCAAATATGTAATCATGACTTAGTTCCTATCTGCAGTGCTTCCGTGACACGGGTGATTAATGCATGAATTGTATGTTCTTTGTAGGTTGCTGTACCGTGTAAAGCGCTACCATGTTCAAACACAACTGCGAGGAACTGCATGAGTCAACTGACAGAAGCCTGAGCACAGTGTACTCTGTGCTGCAGGCACTGGCTGCTCATGACCACCGTAGCTGATAGCTGCCTTGGTTCTTTGTGTGTATATTTGACTGTGATAACATTGTCTAGTAAAGATAAGCGATTAGACTTACTCTTAGAAAATTTTACTCAGATTATTTTGATCTTAAAGTCAAAAATGCTTGGCTCAGTCCCTTCTGGAGCTGACTCTGATACAGTTTAATTTATTACAATGGAGCTGTGTTATTTAAAGATATCACTTCTAGTCTTCAAAGTCAACAACTATTGCCCTGGAAGCAAGCACTGGTGATTGTTTGAAATATTAGCTGGTCATAAAGGTATGTGTTTACTAAAATATAATTCAGGTTTGCTCTCACTTGTTTATACTTCCAGGGAGCTTTTCAGTTACTTATCACTTGATACCATTTTTTTTCACTGGAGTGTTCAGCAAGCCCCAGCAATATACCAAATCCTGAGCAATAATTAATCTAGTTTATCTCTTGAAGTAAAAGCTGCCACTTGGAACTAGTGCCTAGTGCCAATCTGAAGTCAGTTGCTGCAGGACTTTCCCACTGTGTCATTTCACAGTTGCAGGACTTCAACCTCCATTAAATTGTATCCCTTTTTTCCTCCATAGACTAAGTAGTTCTCAGGCAAGTTTTAGGGTTTTTTTCTTGCATGAGTCCAAAATAAAGGGAACTGTTTCTGGCTATGACTTCTAGGAAGAAAGAATGCACTCTCTCAGTGGGGCCAGAGAAATGTCTTGAGCGGGTTGTAACGGGCATATTGGCATTAACAAATATCAAGGAACGCTTAAGAGAGCCCTGGATGGAAGGGTTTTGAGGGGAACCTGCTTACCCTGTCTCCTGTAATGCTGGAAGACTCTAGAGGAGAAAGAAGATGCCCAAAGAGACCCATTGCAAGAGTGCCTTGGTTAGGATGCTGAAATTGCCAAGAAGTAGATTAGGGATTTGCCCAGAATCAGTTAAAACCTAGAGATGCTTCTTCTGTAGTTTGTGGAGGATATTGGAAATACCTGAAGACTGAGCATTATGAAGTGTTTGGTGGCAACTCTGCTATGTGAGGAATGTCCTTCTAGATGAAAATGACACAAACTGAAATTATTTCAAGTCATTCTTAAGATAGCAGCTAACCTCTACCTCCTCTCATGTATGTTGACTTAAGTGAGAAACAACCGGGGGTCTGATTGCTCTGTCTCATTCTTGACCTGATACCACTTCCACTGAAGTTGCTGGATGCCTCTCAGTGATGGCAGTGAGAAGCAGAGCTGTTAGACATTTTCTGAAGAACTAGAATATTTCTTTAGGCTCCTCTTGGAGTCTTATACTTCAAACGAAGTATCAAGGAAAAACTGTTTTGGGAAAATAAGTGTGTAATGACTATTAAAAAAGCCTATGAGGTGCTGTAAGACTTTTATCACTTTTTTATGTATAAAAATAGCATTTTAGAAGCAGAGTAGCCATAAAGTATACGTTGGTAATGTCAGTCTCTGCTTCCTTGTAATACACACAGCACATTAGAACTGCAGGGAAGCTATGCATAATCTTGACTTCTCTTCTGTTTTTCTTGCCTTTTAAAATAGACACTCAAGGAAAAGAGTCCAGTATCCACTTAAAGGAAGTGTAAAGCTAGTCATTAGCACTGGCTCAGCTTTTAGCACTTTGTTGTTGAAGGTACCTACTGGTCTCAAGAGGCATGACAAGCTGTTTTCATTCTCTAATTTACAGGAGACATGAAATGTGTAACCTGCTTCACATTGGGTAGTGGCGAATCTGCAATTTAAGGCTTTCTTTGCTTTGTCAAAATTTTTCTCAGGGAAGAAAATGCCCATGTAAAGATTTTTGGGATTGTAGTCCAACCGTTATTGTCTCAAGAGCAGATATGTTGTCACTAGTAAGAAAGCCAACTTTATGTAGTAAATACCGAAGTAATTTAGATATAACAAGGAAAGAAAAAAATCATTGGCCATTATGAACACGTCAAGGTTGCTTATTTTATTTTTCTTCCTGAATTCCACATGTGACAAGCAGCGTCATGACATGTCAGGTCAGGCTGCATCAATCATGTCCTGTTACATTATATCATGTGTGCGGGATGGTGGAAACCACTTATGGGTCAGACAGGAAACTGAAGAAACAATTTTTTTTTGTAGCTTGGATGGGGGAAAGAGGGTTGGTGAAAGGGAAGAAACTTAAGTAAAGCACAGGATTTTTTTTTCCCTGAACAGATGGCCAGCCCACCCACCATCAGGTGAAGTCAGATAGGGCTGGGGATACAAACCTAATCAGATGGATTGTTATTTCATAATGCTGTAGGAACCTAAGATGCGAATATGCGCTTGCTCTAGAAGGGGAAGACTTTCAATGGAGAGTTGGAAAACCTTTTAACTAAATACTTCAGTTTCTAGGTAGAGAATCCATTTTGGATATTTGCAGAATTTGCTGAATTTAAGGGGATAGAAAGCAAAAGTTGAGGTCCTATAGAGGAAAAAAAATAAACAAAAAAAACCCAAGCCAAAAAAAAAACCACCCAAAACTAAAACCAAACCAAAAAAAAACCCCACAAAAACCCAACCAAACAAAAAACCCAAAAAACCCCCAAATAAACCCAGCAACCAACACCACACACACACAAACCAACCAAACAAACAAAAAAAATCAAAACAAAAATGAAAAAAAACCCACAACATGTGAAGGGGAGAGAATTCTTGAATTCTTTGAAAAGTACTCTTCATTTTATCCAAACCTTTTCTGATCCATAATAATTTTTAAAAAGTAAAATATCATTGATGTTTAAATGAACTTTTTAACTGTGAAATTTTTCTCCTTGGAACTTTAAATGCTACTAATTTCTTTAGCTGCCCTCTCTAGTAGAGATGCAATTATGGAAGTTGCACATTTTTAAACAAGAGTTGTCACCCTCAGTAAAGCTCTACTTTTAAAGACAAGCCCGTCAGTGGGAACATTTTGACTTCTGATGCTTTCTGAGAAAGTTTATAATACAGAAAATGGATGCTCCAGGGTCATTTGAGGCTCAGCTCTGCAATAGAAAGCCAAGTGTAATGTACAGCAGTTGTTTATTTCCCTGTTGGTATCTGGGTCATGGAATCAAAACAGATTTCAGCAGATTTTGGCTTGGGTTTGTGGGTTTGTTTGTTTGGTTTGGTGTTTTGTTTTTGTTGGGGGGTTTTTTGTTTGGTCTTTTCTTTCATTTTCTATTTGTTTGTTTTGTTTGTTGTTCTTTATCCCCTAAGGTTTTGCTTCTGTTCTTGTCAATAGCAGATTTGAATGTCTTTCTGCTGAAATCTGACTCATATTTCTGTTTCAAATGATGGAAAATAAAGCTTCATCTCAATGGTGTTAGGCCAAGATTAAAGCTGACTTCGTTGGTTTTTAGGTTTTCCAAGCATTTACACAACAGAATTGAAGTAAAAGGTCTATGTCCACATTTTAAGAAAATAAACCTGAGTTCACTTTTAGTTAACTATTCCATTTATGCTTTACCTCTTTTCATTTTAAACTTAAGGTAAGCTTTAAGGAAGGTATTTGAAATGGAGTGTTTTAAAAAAGGCACAAAAAAACCCCAAACAATAAAAAACCAAACCAGTAAACAATCAAGAAACCCCATCCGCCCAAAAAACAACCAACCAAAAAAATCCCAAACAAACAAAAAAACCAACCCACAGCAAACAAACAAAAAACCCCCCAAGCAGCTTAACATTTTCCTCTTACTGACAAGTTGTGGTAATTCACATTTTTTTCATCTGGAATATACTTTAATGGTACAGTTGTGGTCCTTTGTAAGACTTTTAGCAATGCCAACAACTGCTCCAAGTTCCAAGGCAGGTGATTGCTTTTATAATCTCCTGCATCCTTCAAGTTTTGGCGATTATTGGGCTTTTTGGGAAACTTCTAGGCTGTTTAGTTTTACTTGCCAAATATAGTGGAAAACTAATGTATTATATCAGAATTATTTCAGCAGTTGTTGCTGCTCCATCTAAAGAGGCAAAACACCACTTAAAAAAAAAAAACCAAAACAAACCACCCCTCATTTCCTTCTCAATCTACTGCTTGCTTGAGTGGATTGGGCAGAGTAAGAACTAAAGAAAAGCTGTTGGCTCAGAGGTCATGGTTGGCACAAAGTGGAATTTCTTTTTAAAAGGTTTATTGAATTAAATTATTGGATGTACCAAAGTTAAATACAGCAAGTGCTTAGTATGTCAACTGGATGTGTAACTCCTTAAATGAAGAATAAATTTGGTATCTGGGAAGCTGATGTTGCCCAATGGCCTTGAGAAAGGCCAGATGGGAAAGGGGAGCAGTTAACCCTGTGGGTGTCAAGACAGTGTACAGTGACAAGTACTTCATGCAAACATGTTTTCAGGCAGAAAGACTAAAAGATCTAGCAGGGCTCAATATTGAAATTCTTGTTTCATATGTCTGTTCTTACAATATGTAGTATAAATGTGTATACCTTAAGCTATATAGTACAGCTGAAGCTGACATATCTTGTCTAGACTCAGTTTGTCATAGTAAATGCCATTTCCTTGAGTTAGAATGAGTTGGCTCCTGAAAGAAAGGAGAATAAAGGAATAACTGAGTATTTCTTTTCTTTCCTTCCAATTATTCAGTCTTTCTCTTCATGTAGTTATGGCAAGAGCACTTGGAGCACACCTTGCAACTTGCCTCAGCTCTTCATGTTTGTTTCTGAAAGTATTAATTGTGTGGGACATTTTTTCTGATGGGTTGAGCTACTTAAACCTTAACTCTGCCTTCTCTACCTATTCTTTTGACCTTTCATTTAAGGTTTTCCTATTTCTTTTCTCCCCTTGTGATCTGACTCCATTAGAAGATAAAGGGTGAGATCTTCCTCAGTTGTAAATTGGGCTTCGCTTGTGCAATGTTAGCTGGCACAGATCTGACTTCTGGATCTTCCCTGGAATTAGATCAGTCTAAAACCAGAGTTCTACAAAGATGAGATCATCCCTGAGTTTCCCCAGAAGAAATGAGGACTCAAACTTTCATCTATGATTAGAGGTGAACTACAGGAGGAAAAAATGGAGAATAAGCTAGGTGTGATTGGCAAATGCTGGGCTCATAGTTTTAGCCTTATTTTGACTGTCATTATAGCATCTCTTGCTATGGCATGTCATTCAAAACAGTATCTTATTTTCTTAATTTTTAAATGATTCCTGATAGTAAAGACCACATCTAGTCATCTCTATGTGGGAGGTTTTCCTCAATTTGCTCCCTCTAGAATAAAGTGTGTTCCCTGAAGCAGACAACCATTGCAAGATATTGTTATAGCAAACAGTAAACTGCTGTGATTAAGGGGCTTGGTGAAGAGCAACCGACCAAGGAATGTGTGTACTACAATGTGCTTAGCATGAATCCACAATAGGATTGCAAATAGATCTTAATGAGATGCTCTGAAAACATTGTCCATAGCCTCACTGGTCATGTTATGAAAATGATTTTTCTGAGACATGATAGAGTAGGTGGGGTAGCTGTGAAGTGGTTTTGAGTTATCCAATCCCATACATGGAGCGGAGATGTGCCTGCACAAGTGTGTTCAGAGTATCTCAAGGTTCTCAAAGTAATTGCAGGATTCATTTATTCCCACTTCTTCCTGTCCTCTTTTCATTAAACTTACTTTAGCTTTTAAACTCTAAGTGAATAAAAAATGGTATATGTCTGTCTAGCTTTTGGTTTGTGCCTTTTTTTTTTTTTTTTCCCTCCCCAGAAAGTATTAGCATTGCAGACAAGTTTAGAGGATGTTAAATCTTGGCTTGCTAACAGGAGGCTCAAAGATACTGCAATCTGGTCTCAGTATAATGAGCCCCTTTGTTATATTTAAATACTATCATACTATCCTATATACAGCAAAGCATTGGGATGTTTTATATTAACAATGCACCAGCACTAAAACCTCAGACAACTCTAAAAAGGCACTAATTATTATTATTAGTGTTTTACACTAACAATAAATGTCAAATGGAACCCTGCAAACAAATAACTACCTGTCACTAAGTGAATGAAAAGCAATCTTAGTAAAGTGAATTAAAACCCAAACAACAGAAAACTCAACAGGCAGGCACTGCTAGGGTGGCTTAGCTGGGTGGTTGATGCAGCTCCTGTTACAAGAGCAGCAGCAGTGTGTTCTTGATTGTGACAGTCCTGATAGTCATGTCTTTTCATTGACACGTAGGGCACCTGGTTAGTGGGAGGTATATGAGCTCATATCGGCTGTAGGAAGCACTTAGTCATGGTAAATGGAAATTGGACACTAGCGAGGATTTAGCTGGGTTACATATTTATTTTATTTGTTGCAGTGCTTAGAGCTTTATCAGTGAAAAATTAAAGTCGGACAGTAGAGTATGTATTTGTTTTGGTGACATATTTCTTTTAAATTTTTCAAGGTACTTTGAGTATGTTTCCTTGAAGACTTATTTTTATGAATTGTACATTTTATTTTTCAATCTTCATGTATCTTTGCTATCTGATTGACATTTTCAGGACGCTCTAATCCTTTCTACTGAAGGAAGCTCTCACAGTGGCAGCTCTTGCAATCAGCTTCACAGAGCTCTCCTCAGTCTGTTTTTATGATGGGGATCAGGTCTATGACTGAAGAGCTGAAAGGAATTGAGATCTGGTGAGTGGCAGGACAGGCTCTCATAGTGACAGAGGTTTTCTCATATAGACCTGTTCATAAAATACAGATTTGTGGACCCTGAGTCTACCCTCACACCAGTGTGAATCTAATAGTCCACTACACTCAGCTGAATTGCAAGGATATAAAGAAGAACAAAGGTGAGAGCTGACATGAAGCCTTGATTCAAGACAGCTTGGAATCACAGGCAGCAATGAAAGTTTGCACACTTTTAATGCAGGTTATCTAAGCAGCTTTTCTGCAAAGGGTAGAAAATGCAGAGGGTTCAAAAGGCAATGGATTTCAGAACCAGGTATCTTACACAATTTCATGCCTCTGCTGAGGTAGGCCAACAAGTTGAAGTGGGTGAAAATTAATTAGATCAATATCAAAAAGTAGTTAGCACTTAGTAGATTGTCCTGCATTGTGGATAACCATCTAAATTGCTTCCAGTTATATTTTAGTGAGATTATTTGTCTCAACCTTTCCTTCTTATTTTAAAAAGTAAACAAAACCAAAATACCCCAGTCTCATGGGTGCCTTGAGATAATGATATTTGTCTAATCACCTATATGAAGTTCAAGACCCAACACAGGTGATTATATATATGTCCTCTTTCCTGATTTCTTGTCTTTTTCTCTTAAATGTTACATATTGGAAACAAGCATATTTGAAATACAAAAATCCATTCACAATGGGTTCATGACTGCAGTGATCTGTTGTGATTTATCTTTAGTACTTGCCGAATCATTCTTGGTAGGCTTCCCTCCTCTGGGTATGAGTAATGGGGAGACATCTACAATTCATCTAAGAATTGAAGTGTGAATTGCTGTATTCAGATTAAAAAGGGAAAAGTTCTATAACAGTTGTCTTATTTGCTTTCACTTTTTAATGAATATATGGATTGCATGTGGGTTTTGATCTTCCAGTTGGGACACTTTCTGTCGTGCACCTGTGTGGACTTCCCTGCAGTGATGCTGTCAAGTCTAGTTTTGTTTTCTCCTGACCTTGCTGAAATGTTGAATGCCTTAGAATGATCAGGTAGGACATGTTTTGGACTCTTTTGAGATCCTTCTATTGCAATATTATCTGTTGACGCTTGAGGTTTTTTTCCTTCTGTAAAAGGAAAGCATGATAAGGAAGAAATGAGGTTTATTCTGTTGGATTAACTAGAAAAGTTCAGTTAAACTCAGAATAGCTTAGCTAAAGAGTTTCTAAAATGTAAAATATCTCTGCTGCAGAACTCCAGATGCCGTGATCTGAGTTTTCTCATGAATGCTGATGAAGGATTTGTAACTTCAGTCAGAAAGTGTGCATGCAGTACTTTTTTTTTTAGTGTCTTTCAATAACTTGTAGATGCCAGCTTGGATGTTTGCTCAAAGACTGAACTTCTAACTTTAAATCAGAAAATGCAAATCCAGAACTGAATTATTTTAACAAAACTCAGGTGCTTGCTATCTCTTACAGAGGACAGACAAGACAATTCTATCTTGCAGACACTTGCAGAGAGAACTTAGCAGGTCACATTGCACTGAAAGTAGTTTGTGTTCCCATTAAACACCTATATCCACTTCTTGGAAGCCTCTTGTTCTACAGACTGAGATTGAAGTGAAGCTTGGAGATAGGCTCATGCAGAGGACTGCTTTTCAACAGAGAACTCTCAAAATTTCCCACCAGGCGTCAGCAGCTCTTTAAACCATGCTGTCTATTTTGAGTTTTATTTAGATTAACAAATTCCACACCCTCGCATACAAAAGCAGAATAGAGTGAAAACACAAGCTGCCCTAACAGAGCAATATCCAACAAACATTATGCTACTCAGAAATATTTGCTGTACAATCTTCCCCACAAAAGGGACTTGTTCAGCCAAAAGATGTCAGATAGCATCTTGCTAAAAGCAATGGTGCCAGTGGAGCTTGCTTCCAAGTTCATGCAGCTGATTTTTTTTTTTCCCCCTCCATTTGCTTTATGCTAAGATTATCAGCCATTTAGTTCTCTGAAGTTGGAGAAATGTGATAGATGGACTTTACGCAGAACTATCTGCTAAGGAAATGGACTCGTGTGAAAATGGAAGGTAGCATAATGTGCAGTAGAACCTGCTGCTCTCCAAAAGATATAGTCTATTCCACAGGTTGGTTTATAAATACATGGTGCTGCATTTGCTCATTTTTACACCCTTGGGTGTCCAGGAGCTAATAGAGTATAATTTTTAAAAATATGCTGTGTGGCAGCAGTTCATTTTTCTGAGATCGGGGAATTTATAGGCTGAAACACCAATACCTTTTGAGTGGCCAATGAGGGCCTTAAACTGTTAGGACATGCTTGATATGTTAAGACAGACACTTCATTATTTTATAGTAGCCTTTTTGCAGAAGCTTTCTCTTGCGTACAAGTCAGAAATGATGAGATTAAGGTGGGTTGATTTTATTTTTATACTACAACTTGGAGATAAGGAAAGAGAAAAAAAGGGAAGGGCTTTTATGTTTGGGGTTTGTTTTTTGTTTGGTTTTGTGGGGTTTTTTTGGTTGGTTTTTTTTTTTTTTACTTTAGATAGATCAATTTCACTTTTAGTGCTAGAGCTAAACTTTTGCCAGTGGGGGGGAAGTAATCCCTCTAGTGCAATACCAGTATGAAGAGTCCAGTGCTGCTACTTTGATTTACAGAAAAATACTTGTGCGAAATGCTGCATGGCAGTTTCTTAAGTGGGGAGGATACAGAAGTACTTATACAGAAGCTATTGTAAAGCTAAACATTTCGATGCATTTATCAAAATACTCATTGGTCCTGTCTGAAGACAGGTGAAATAATAAATATTGAACAAAGAAACTTCAACTAGATCCAAACCACTTTATTAAAGGAAAGAATTTTTTTTTTGAAGTTATGATCTTTCAGCTCTTGCCAACTTGCTTAATAATTAAAGCATATACCCATCTGTCTGCTGACCATGGAACATGCGCTTAGATTTGCAAAGAATGCTTAGCAGAAATTGCAGTAAAAAGATTTATTTTTTTTTTTCCCCCCCCAAGGATGTATTGTTTATCTATACTTCAAGGGCCAAAAAGTCTCTGGTATTTGTGGAACTGCAATACCACTGACTTAATGGGGGTAATAGTTGAGGTGGTCAGAGGGTGTGAAGGGAGGGTAGCAGCTTGATTAATTCTTGGTATGGCCTGTGTTATGGAAGGAGGAGTCTCATTCAAACCTTGAACATGATTTTCATAAATGTCTATAATGTAATGATCCTGGCATAGCCAGAAGGATGAGTTCTCAAACACTATGGTCCATTTTGATACTAATATTTATTTGGAAGAATAGGGGAAAACAAAGATGTGATTGAAGTTAGCTTTGCAGAGAATCTAGGAACATTTCCCTGTGATACTTAAGAAGAAAAAAAAAAAGGGCAATCCAGTCTTTCAAGGAAATGCTATCCTACGGGTGGCAACCATCATGCTGGGTAGAAATTAACTGTGGTGTGGACAGTATGTGAATGTCAGACCAGTGAGTTCTCACTGAGCAAATTGAGGAATAATCCAGTAGTTACAGTCTACATTGCTGTTTCTTGGTTTCTGCTGTCATTTAGCCAAGCTGCAATGTGTATATATTAGAGCTACTCATAGTATGTCAATCTAGTGTAAGACTACCTTCTAGGTTTAGAAAGAACCACTGTTCCCACAATGACTGTTCAGTAACTAGCAATGCTTACCTCTTCATCTGGGGCTTCTGGAGAAATGGACTGGCTCTATTCCTGCAGAAATATTAATGATTTTATATTTGCTTAGTGAAAGTGTGGAAACCCATTTTGTCTGGAATCTATGTTTAAAGGCAAGAGCTGGGTCTCTCGTGTCTGCATATTCATGTTAAGGTCTTTGATCTTTTTCCACTACAGGTTTCTAGTGAGCTTAACTGATCCTCTGTCCCTTCTTCCTCTTCCCAGCTTCTATCAGTGGCATAACATCTGCTGCTTCTGGTTTTGGCAAAGGTGGGTTTTTTCATAGTTTAGTTTTCATAGTGTAAACCTCACTGTTTCAGGGGAATCAGAGCTGTCAATGTTGATTTGTATATCAATAGTGTTTGTGTCAGTAGCCAGAGTATATGGCACAGGGATTTCCATAAGCTTTTATTGGTGATGTTGCTGGGGGATTGTTTCAAATTAGCTTCAATCTCATAAAAGTACAGGGTAATGTTATTTCCCACTTGTAAACAAGATGGTGACTAATTAATTGATGCAGTAAGTAAAATTGGATGGTTTGTTGCTTCTAGAGTTTCGGCAGAGCTCTAACTCCATGAATGTCTGAATGCTGTAAGTCACCTTTTCCTCACTGTTTTAAGGCCAAATACACCTCAGGCAGATTGGAGAGGAACATGCTTAGAGCAGTAACGAATTGTCTGTCTGTATATGTCTTTCCTGTTCTTGAAAATAAAACTATTTAACACTGCCTCGTTTTTAAGAGGGGGGGGAAAAAAAGTCTATGGGACAGTTAGTGGAGACTGGCTAATGCCATGAAACTTAGTGATTCATGAGAGACAAGCAACTCCAATGTTAATTAGTGTTTCAATCTAAAGATTTATTTTAGCTCATTATAGATACTCAAGCTGTTTGCGAGATGCAGGGAGCAGATTTGGTTGGAATATAGCATTACTTTCCTTGGCATTTTTGAAAGCATGAAGGATTTGGGTTTTTTAAATATCAATGAGTATTTCTAGAAGGTTATGAAATACTTGTGATTCAAGAATTTTAATGAAAATGCATCCCATAAAAAGATATAAAATATTTTTATTTAAAAAATAAAGGTACTTTTTCTAAATGAGGGGAAGAACTCTATCAAGAGGAAAGTTAGAAGGCCTTGTTACTTTTCCTTTTTTATGCACCAGGATGTACAGCATGCCTTGCCTGAGGATTAGCAGTAGTGCAAAGCAAGTGTGCAAATTTCACTAGAACAATAGCACTTTGTATCCCTTTGTAGCAATATAAACAACTGCACAAGAGAGAGGGCAAATGGAGAACAAGATCCAACAAAAAGGCTCTAGAGAGCAGAAGGAAGTTGATTAATCTTATGCTGTTTTACAACCTCATATTAGTAGTTTCTCTTATGACACACACTTATAATCCATACCCCCTGTATTTCAGTTGCAGCTAACTTGTACTTTCTAAATGCCAAGTCCATGGAAGCTGCCTTGCTGATGTCCCTTTAAAATCAACTTAAAATGACATTGTAATTTACACAACTGTTTGTCACTATTTAATTTTCTCTGACACTCCCATAAGTTATATTTGTTCCCATCTGTTCTGAATTTATTCCTTTCAATTTAATTTATTATTACTTTCAATGTATAAAAATCTGAACTGGTAACAAATTGTCCAGGTAAGAAGTCCCATCCTCTGGCATGCCTATAGCCAAGAATTTGATGACATTTCCGTTCCATATCCTGGGCTGCAGGTGTAGGTAGGAAGGAAGCAGCTTAACACAGTGACAACCAAATGACTCAAAGTGCAAGGAAGGTTAAGGCCAGGATAAGAACTAGACAGCTTTCTGAAGAGACTGGATGATTTTCTTGAGGGAGTGGTAATAATTAATACATTGCACTCATACAAACTGAGACCTTCAGGAAGATGATTTGCAGTGTTCTAGATGGTGTGTCAGTGTCTGCTCAATAAGCTCATGTGATGAGGCTGGGATGCAGCTGTTGAATCGATAGAGTTGGGAAACAATTCTGGAAGGCACGTTTTTGAGTGCAAGGAAAGAAAAGCAATAGGAGAACAATTGAGATGTTCCCCTGGAAGAAAATTAATGTGTCTAGTTTCCCATGAGACAACAGAAATCTGAACTGAAGTTTTGTGAAAATTGGAGGGCAAAAAGTGGAAGGCACATAAACCCCTTCTGGCTGTTGAGCTTCTACTAGTGAGGGAGAGGGGCACTGAATTGCTTTGGATTTTTGCTCATGATCATTTATGGTCCCATTTGGATTAGGGGATCTGATATGCCCTGTAGGAGAGCAAGAATCAGGTTTGACCTTAGTTTCTGCATCTGGAATATGAAAATAAAACTTGAGGCTCATTTGGAGGAAGGGCATCATTGCAGTAGCTTGCAGGTCTGTACTTTCTCATTAAGGAATGAGAGGAGATCCTCTTGCAGGATGGGCATGCTTGGATGCAGGAGAGATTTTGATGGTGGTGGTTGATAGGCAGCGCAGATAGGATTTGAAGATGCAAAATCGCTATTGGAAAACCACCTGGTGACTCTCCTTTAGCAGAGTACACTGGATTATTCATTCTGTGGGAAGGTGAAAGTCTTTGCTTTTGAAATTGTGCCTTAATGAATAATCTGGCGCGTTATGAAAACAGTGAATTCATCTGTTCGTGAATAGTGTGGATATTTTTGCTTTTGTGCCATACTCATCCACAGCAATATTTTTTGTATTAAATACTATGAATCCACTTCACCTGTCAGCACTATTCAAAACACAAAATGCTGCATGAATAGGAAGGATGTTCTGGGATCTCTCAGATGATTACTGTTGCTAGGAAAACCACTTCCTGATATCTTTGTGCTCAGTGTCTGTGTCTCTCTTTGTGTACAGCCTTCAGTGACAGGCAAATTCGTATCAAGGCACAGGGAAGAAATAGGAAAAGTTTAGAAATGTTTAAAGAATGCTGCTTAAAGTTAAAAGGCGGATGTCATCACAAATAATGGTTAAGAGTTATGATTTCTTTCCTATGTGGGATTATTGGTATTAAATCAGAGAGAATTGCACTCCTGGTTATGCTGTGACTGAATCTGATGCAGACTTGGGCTGCATTAAAGCTGAAAATTGTTAGGACCTCCAAAATGCAGTTAATGTGTTCAGTATTGTAACAGCAAAGAGGCTTATACTGGAGGGTCACAATGCTGACATTTCATCCCTATTTGTTTGGCTGGTGGTTTTACTTTTTTTTTTTTAAAGCAAATTTCTGAGAGTGCTAAATGTTTACATTAGTCAGGGAGCTTTTATAGGTCTGGGTTTTTTAGGTATGCACTTGCAAGCACAGGAATCATAGTATTTAATCTGCTGTGATATGATGTGTCAGATGCTAACAACTATCAGATAATGTGAAGAACTAATATTCTGAAAGTCATGGTGTGACCAGAAACACAGATTTACTTTACAGAAGGCATTGATACTCATATGCCACTATTCTCAGGAATAGTAATGTTTTAGCTATTTGAGGCACATCCTTTAAGTTGTGCTCTTATATTATGAATCCTAGTTTAGGGGACTGGTACTGCACTCATTAAGGAGTAAAACTATAGCACAAAAAGCTAGTGTCAGCTGGGGAGGGGGGTAAGAGGGAATCTGTTCCAAGCTTCTGCTAGCACTGATCTACTTTACTACTACTATTGCCAAATGAACCTTATGAGGTTCAACAAGGCCAAGTGCAGGGTTCTGCATCTGGGCTGGTGTAACCAGCTTTATCAGTATAGGCTGGGAGAGGATATACTGGAGAGCAGTCCTGTGGAAAGAGACCTGGGGGTGACAGTGGATGAAAAACTGGACATGAGCCACCAATGTCCAATTGCAGCCCAGAAGGCCAATCACGTCCTGGGCTGCATCAAAAGAACTGTGGCCAGCAGCTCAAGAGAGGTGATTCTGCCCTGGTGAGACTTCACCTGGAGTACTGTGTCCAGTTCTGGAGCCCCCAGGACAAGAAGGATGTAGACATGTTGGAGCATGTCCAGAGGAGAGCCACCAAGATGATCAGGGGAATAGAACATCTCGTGTGTGAAGACAGGCTGAGGGAGTTGGGGCTGCTCAGCCTGGAGAAGAGAAGGCTCTGGGGGGACCTTATACTGACCTTCCAATACCTGAAGGGGGCCTCCATGAAAGCAGGGGAAGGTCTATTCAAAAGGGTTTGTAATGATAGGACAAGGAGAAATGGTTTTAAGTTGGGAAAGGATAGATTTAGACTGGATATTAGAAAAAAAGTTCTTTAATATGACCACAGTTCTTTAATATGATCACTGGAATGGGCTGCCCAGAGAGGTGGTGGACACCCCATCCCTGTAGTCATTCATCAGGCTTGGTGGGTCTCTGAGCAACCTGCCCTAGGTAGGGATGTCCCTTCTTGTGTAAGGAGGTTGGACCAGATGACCACTAGAGGACCCTTCCAGCCTAAAACATTCCATGACCCTATTGCTGTCTGATGCCCCCACTGGTGAGATGGATGTGTGTAATGTTCCCTTCTGTGAGATTTTGGGACTTATTGGGGTGAAATTGAATTGTCTGAGTTAAAATATAATGAGGAGTTATATTTGTTTTCAAAGGAGTTTGGGATAGGTATAATTAATAAGAACATCTATAACTGCATGAAAAAATGCTTAAACCCTCTGCATTTTTATGCAAATCTTTCATTTGCTTAATATTTGGTACCCCGATCCTGAAATTTTTTCTTAATGAAAACAAAAATCACATAGAAGCTCTTCAGAAGACTCCTTTCTATCTGTACAGAGTAGCTAAGTTGTGTAGGTGCAAGTCAGCAGATGAGCAGAAGTGCGGTGGCTGAACCTTTAACATCTTTCACTTGAGTAATGGCTGCATGTTGGCCATTGCCAGGTGCCCATCTCAGGCCAATCTATAGAGCTTATCCTTCTCAGGCCCAGCTGTAGAGATTTGGACTGTTTATCAGAAACACCCTGCTTTTTTTGGTCTTTTGAAGCCCTTTGTGTATGAAGCTCGTGTACTGAACAAAACAGCATCCGTGATGTGCTTTTGCCCAGATGTTAGCACTGATTCTTTTCTATTGATGGCAAATTTGCTGCTAAGCTGTGCTGAATTTGTCAGTTCTACCAGTTGAATAAGATGATGCAGCTGTACAGGGTAGATTTGGCTATTTGATGGATAGATTAGTTTTTATCTCCTGCACTTGGCTGGAACTAGTCTGAATGTACCATTCCCTCCCAAACTGGATGTGTAGTTCTCCTGCCTGCCCTAAGGAGAACAATGTCTCCCACTGGATGCTTTGTCCTATTTTTTCCATTCTCTAGCTGCAACATCCTTTTAATAAACCAGCTCCCAGCCAAGTACAGTCTTTCCCCAACACATTCTAATTCTTTAAAATAGCAGAAAATTTATTCTGTTCTCCTGGGTCTTTAAGTCCACGTTTTAAAATTCAGAGGGAGTAAGTAGAGTATCCTCTCCTGTGATACAGCCAAAAAAGGGGAGAGGATATATTTTCGAAAGGGAACTAGCTTAACAGTGTTAATGATGGGGGGGCCCAAAACCAAGCCAAAACACAAAAACAGACAAAAAACCCCAAACCCTAGTAGTTATTTAAAGGGAAAAGTTTGTGTGTAATAACTATGGATGAAGCAAAGATTTTTCTGACTTTCCACATAAGTGTTTCACTTTGCTTCTCTTTTCTCATTATTTATATTTATTTGTTTTACAGTCTAGTAGACTCTGAGGATAAATTCCTTTTGTGCTTGGTGCTGTAGAAGAAACATGTTAAAACATAAATCCTGATTTATTTGTAGTCTAGTGAAGACAAACAAGCAGAAAATGGCAGTGTTGGCATTACAGATGGCTAAATGAGGACCAGTGGCAATAAGCAACAAGCCTGGGGTTGGAGGAGGAGCCAGTGTCAGAGGTCGAAATTAGACATCAGATTTTCATGCCATAGCTTAGTAGGTCTGTGGGGTTTTTTTGGTTTTGTGGGTTTTGGGTTTTTTTTAATTGGAATTTTCTGTTGTTTTATTAAGACTACTTGGCTTTCCTTTCCCTACCACTTTCTTTGTTCATCTTCTCAATTTGTCCCTTCTTTGTCATCTTCAAGGTGCCAGAAAAGAACTACAACCCCATCAAATAATATAACTAGATTCCATCAGATGGTCTAATGAATATATGATGAAATAATTTAAGTAGACATTTAGTCTCCTAGAATTTCAGTCTGAATGGCTAAATTCCTTCCCTTTCCACCCTCCCCCCACCACCCCCCCAGTGTGTAGCAGTCCAAAACTTTTAAATCCTCTGTGGTAAATTTACCCCCACCCACCTATTGCTTTTGCTCCCACTTCTCTTTTTTTTTTTTTTCTGCTAATGAGTCATGATATATAATTACCTTCTGTCTTTTCTGCATTTAGTGAACATGCCAGTGAAGAATGATTTAAGAAAATAAAAAAGGCTTTAAAAAAGGATGAGGAAACAAGCAAGCATCCAGGACTGCTTTGGCTCCCACTCACCATTCTTGCTCTTGCCAAGTGTAATGAATATTTCTTTTTCTGTATGGCACTCTGATGCAGGATTAAGTAAACTTATAGCTATATTATTACATTTTAATGAACATTTGTGTATTAGAGTGCCTTTTTTTTAAGTGGGCCATCAAGCTTTACTGGACACTTACAAAGGTGGTGACATTCAAATGATCTGATCACTTCCTGAAACACTTTGTCTTTAAATCCATTATTCTGCCCTCAATGCGTGCTAGAATGAGCTGTGCAAAGTATACTATGTGAAATAAGCAGAGGCTGAAGTGTAATGTGGGAAGGGCTGACTGTGGGTTGTGGCATGCTTTTATCATGGTCCCCTCTACAAGTGCTGATTTCACTTCCCAAAACACTATGCTTAGACCCTCTAAATCCCAGCCTGAATTGGGGAAGCACATATTGAAGTCAAGGCACCTCAGAAGTGTCCTCCTTGCCATACCCCTCCATTTTTCGAGTGGTTTTGCTGTGTGTAGCTGTGACAGCATGTCCCAAAGAGAGAGAGATATGTTTAGGGCTGTTTATTAAATAGTAGGAACTAGAAGTTCATTGTCACTTTAGGAGTTTGTTTTTAAGGATTGTTTCTTCTTACTGATGTGGGGAAGAATGTAAAAAGCCAGCTCTCTCAGCCACTGAATAATAAATGATTGAATAGCAGAAATTCAATAGGGCTTTTTCTCTGAATAAAATGGCAAAGAAAATAACCATTTCTTTGGGACAACTCATCCATTCACAGATAGCTTCTTCTGGTAAATAAATATCTTGCCACCTGCAACTCTGTGTTCCTAAAGCTGTTGGGTAATTTCCAGTATTTTCTGATGGCTTCTGAAATGAGTTTTAAGTAGATTGTTGTTTAAAGTAAACAAAAAGAAAGAAAAGAAAAAGAATTTACATCAAAGATATCAGCATTTCTCCCCTCTCTGCATGTTTCCCCTGAATATGGAGTTGGCAAACTCTCAAATCACTTTATCATGTTTGAACTTGGAAAAATGTATGATAATACCAGCTGAGCTAATATTTAAAGAGCTCTTCACTTCAGAATTTTATTGTCTCTTTCTCAGTTCTTCTGAAGTCTTCTGACAGGCAGAGTGGTGAGGCTGTGAATGGTGCAGGCAATTGAAAAAGGGAGGCAAAAAGATGTTTGCACCTGAACCTGGATCAACTGTGTCTGAAAGAGCCCCTTCAGGATTTTTTGGAGATAGATTTCTTGCGCTAGTCTCAAAGACTGCTTAGTAGCCAAGTCTCAAGCAGAGTGCGGTGTGCTCTAGCTTTCCCTGCCATCTATCCACCTCTGAAGGATCCTCTGGTGTCTACACGAATCTGGTTGTGCCTCTGGAGGTCTGGTTGCTGCACTCAGGTACCAATAGTCATAACTGTGCACCAGAGTTTGCAGTGTCTGGTTAGGATGAAAAGATCCCTATTGCACGGGTAACATTATAAATTCAGAGTGCTATTATTTGTGTTCTCCCCAGTGTTCCCCCCACTCCTGTGGTTTGATTGTTGGAGTTTGGGGACTTTTTTGTTTGTTTGAGGTTTTTTTGGTTTTTTTTTTTTTTACTGTGTATCATAGTGGTAATTTCATCTAGTGGCAGATTTCTGACAGGCTCAAGGAAAGGTGGGAAGTGGCACGCTGATGTTAAGTGGATGTGCAGCAGGAGAGGGGTTATCAGCACATTAGTGACATTTTATTTTAGACTGTTATTTACAGCTTCCTTACTGGCCTCTTATGTGAGTTGAATTGATAGTAGGAAGAAATGGTGAGGGAGAATAATTCTTGAGGATCTTGGAAGTCCTTGGGGGCCTTAGACATTTAAGGCTTGCTTTGAAAATGCTCTAATGCTTGCAGTGTGTGGGTAGCAGGTGTTGTCTTGTGGCTTGGTTGGACTTTTACCTGCTTTTACCCTATTTGCCATCACACCAGACAAGCAAATCAGGCTTTAGCAGGTGATCTCTAGAGGCACTTCTCCAAAATGCTTAAAGGTTAATATATCCTCAAAATCAAGTGGGCCAGAGAGATAAGGAGGTTCTGGCTTTCCTTCATCTATGGTCTGACCCTGGGAAGTGCTGGGTATTATCTCCCTCAGCACCTCAAGTAATGAGTGCTTTGGCATGGCTTTAGGATCCTTGACCCTTATCAGATCCGAGACATAGGGTTGGTATTTCTGGGTCTGAAGTCAATGTATGCTTAAGGGCTACCTTGGTCATCTGTAGGTGAGGTTCTCCTTGCAAGCATTCTGTACCTTAATCTCAACTTGTGGGAGTCTGACTGTGGCAACCTTGTGTTACAATTTCCTTCTATTACATTATTTCTTCCAGTACAGGAGGTATCCAGTGTTTGTCATTTAAGGAGTGTCATATCATTACATTGCATATTGCAGTGTAATGATGTGAAATGATTAAACGACAAAATGCCAGTTCACTGCCAAAAATCTTAAGTAGCATACTTTTATTTGTGGATGGGAAAGCTATTATTAATTTCTGCATGGGCTTTGCCAGATGAAATAACATAAGCAAACTGAAAAGGGATGTGGGTTTAGTCCTTTTTCTATTTTGAACATGAGAAGTAGGATTGATGTACACCTCTAGTCCTCGCTTTGGAGCATATGTCCAGTGCCAGTGGTATATTGCTATACATTGGCCTGGTCTACTGTGAAATAATGATAGCAGATATCAAAAGAACAGGCTGGCATTTTTTGAGGGGAAATACGCAGCTTTAAAGAATGCTGTGTAAGGCAGTGTAAGCTGTTTGCTCAATATTGTTTCTTAGTATTAGTATTCAAAAATGTTTCTTGCTAGATTAAAGATAATCTAAGTATGCCATCAAAATTAAATGTGTGCCTCTGTTTTTGAGAAAGGATGATGGGACCAAAGACAGCATGGGTAAGTGGAGCAGGTGTCTAGAATTTGAAATTACTATATCCAAGGTGAAAACAAAATTTGGAGGGCTTAGTGTGTTCAAAGCAGAAGGAATTGCAAATCTCCATCCTAGCGTGCTGAAATAACTAACATGTGAAACTGCAGAAGTCTAAACAGAATTTTTATCTTAACAATTTTAGGGCTGCCAGGATCTGTGTGGAGGTCAGCAAACAGTTGTGTGTGTGTCCCACCCCCCATTTAGAAAAGGGGAAAAAAATGTTCCAGGCTCCCATTTGCCTGTTAGTCTGACCTCAATAGCATTTGAGGCCTTAGAACACATTAGTAAAGAGAGAGCAAAGAGACAGAGCTAAAGGCAAAACTGGAGAAAATGCAGCTCAGTTTACCAAAGGCAGACTAGGGGACTATGCAATGCCATTAAAGATTTCTCCTGACACATCTTAAAATATTTGTTAGCTCTGTTCTTAAAGATGAATTCAAACACGAAGATGTGAAGAGCAGGCCAGCTACTAGGAAGATGGAGGAAATTGTTATAGTAGAAGACCTTTGTAAGACCGAAGCGAAGAGAGAATTTGACTGCTTTCTCAAAACAGACAGTAAATATAAAGGAGGTGAAAAAGTAAAACAGTACAAGAGAGTGTTGGCACAAGAACAAATAACTCTACACTAAAATCAAATTCATTTCAACTGTCATCAGGGAGAGGAGGCTCTGGACAGCCACAGAATATTAGTGGAGGCCAGAACATCTCATGGCTTTTCAGGTGGAGAATAGGTGCACGAAAGCGTTTATGCACTGTGGCTGCCCTTGTCGTTCCATTCCTGCTCCTGAACCTGGGTTCCTACTTAATAGTAGACTAACCTTCCTACGTTTTGTTTCCTCGCACAAAGGTATTGTAGGCAAGGGCCTAAGATAGACAGATCAAAGGTTCAAAGTGAAATGGGGGGGTCGTATCTTGTAAGGATGATATTGTTCCTGTATTACTTATTTTTCCCCACACAGATTTACATATTAGATACCATTAAGTGTAACAAAATACTTAAAATAAGTTAGAACTAGAACTGTTTGTTGGTTTTGTTTTGTTTTTAATTTATGATGCATCTCAGGAAGTCATCTCCTAGCTTGCTTTCCAATTCAAATGTAGGTAAACCTGAAATTATTAATTCATTTGGCTGTCAGCTTTTTGGGGAACTCTATAACATTTCTCTGATATTCCTTCAGGTTTAGTTCAAGCTAAGAGTCCCTAGATTAAACTATCAGTAGATGAGTGAGAAGAAGTTCTGTATTGGATGGTCACTGGCAGAGAAATACACTTCTGTCCCTGGGTCACACTATCTTGCTGCAGAGGCACATCTACGGCCAGTTTCTCTTCTGACTTTTGCCTCGGGGTAAGATTACTGGGAGATACATAGGTTAAGGCTGACCCAGTGACACTGTTTTTGTGCCTACAGCCAGCTACACGTGTTTGTACTTTGCTGGATTGGGGCCTTAGCCAACAAGTCCTGTATGGTGCTTTTTGTGATATAGATAAGGTGAGACAGGCTCTTATAAATTAAAACTTAATAAACACAAAGCATTTCTGGCTGGTTCTACACTAAAATCTTGATTGTTTTAGTTATGTTTTGCAGTCTTATTTTGGTTTTGCTTTGTTTATGTAATCTGTGCTCAAAGTAAAAGAGCGAGGAAAAAACAGGCAAATGGTTTGTATTTGTATTCCTAGACATATTTGAAGTCACTTGTCTATTATAAAAAGGTAACAGAAACCATCCCAAAACAATAATAGCTTTATGGATTTATAAATAATAGTAGCATGTTTGCCAAGATGGCTAGTAACTGTTTGGACCTGTCTTTTTAGCCTGATCTTTTTTTTCTAAGAAGACAAAACACAAGAGACAAGTTTCCACTTCTAGTACATTGGCAGAATTACAGAATCCCCATTCTTAATGTGATGGCACTCATAAATGGACAGCTATTCAACTAATAAAACTGTCAAAAGCACTTATTGTACATGTGGCTGAAAGGTTAGATATTTGAAAGGTGTTGCTGTGCTGTACTATAGTTCTTTATGCATGGACTGACTTCCCATTAATTTATTTACCTAATAGATGAATTAGGGTGTGTAGGATGGACTTGAATTTTTTTTTAGTTGCCCGTCTCTAGATTTAAGCATAAAAACACAAGAAAAACCCTTAATATTGTGGGGTTTTTTCTTAAAAAACAAACAAAAAGCTAAAAAAACCAAACAACAACAACAAAAAAGAAGCACTTTAATTACCTTTATCCAGTACATCAACAAGATCTAAATTTTATTGAGTCTCTTCTCCCATGGCTCCTGAGTGTAGAAAATATTCTCTGAAGCCTGTATTCAGTCCTAGGTCCTGATCTTACCGATAGGATTTCAAACCACTAGATCTCTAAAACTCAATGATTTATGTTCATAAATGTATATTATATATAAATTATAGGTGAGGATAATTGATGCTGCAATCCAGGATCGCAGATGTGGGTTTCTAGGATGCCTGAGTACAGACCCACCAGCTGCAGTGGTGAGATCCACACACTCACCCCATCCCAGGTACACAACAGCTGTAGCCTGTGCTTCTGCACCTAGTCTCTCATTCAGCCCAGATTGTCATGCTGTATAGAAATGCCTCTGTCTTTGATAGGAAAAAGCTGCTGCTAATTTCAGTGAAGTGATCTAGCACTGAGCTGAGAATACGTTCCCTTGTCTGTTCTGGGATTTGCTTCTGGTAAGTGCCTGCCTCTATCAGTTCATTTTCAATCATACAAGAATAGAAAGTGTTCAATAACTTACAGAATCAAAGTATGAAGGATGAGAGAGAACCATTAATTTCTCTTGCCTCTTTTTGGTAGAAATGAATGACAGTGACTTAAAGAAAATGGGCCCTATCTATCCCTGCCATAATTCTGCTGGTTCTAGTGGTCGTACAGCAGAAGCAAAGCAGTCTCCCTGCCGTTAGGGGCTAAGCAGTAATAAATGGCTTAACCATAGTTAGTCTTGCTTTCCTTCCCCATACTGAAAAGTCAGTGTGACACATTTTACAATCTATTTCACTGTAAAACTCAAAAGGGCAAGAAACAAGCCTATTCCTACTACCTTCTGTATCTTATGACCAGTAGACTGTTATAGTGAGAAGAAAAAAAAGCAAAGTTAAAGAAAACAAATCTTTCCCAAGCAGCCTTGTAAAATGGTATTTCATTCTGTACATTCCTACCCTTGTCTAGCAAGGCACCTGCAATCATTTTTATCTCTAGTTTAATAAAATCATTGCTATACAGCTGATTTCACCTGTGATCGAAGCAAAAAGATATTTTATATTGAAATAGTCTTGGGTTTGGTTGTCTTGTGGTTTGTTTTTTTTGTTTGGGGTTTTTTTTGTTCTTTTTTTTTTTTTTAAATTTAATTCCAGGTTTTTTGTGACAAACTTTTAAAGAAATTGTGTTTTAAGAGAGAATTTGGTAACAGCCTAGTTAATTAACTGTGTTATCTATGCTTTGGAAAAGGGTGACCTATGTAAAGCTTTTTTTCATACTCAATTTTGGCTGTAAAACAAGTGTAAAAGTCATTTTACCTGGAGCTTGTCACTTGAGCAATCACTCGCTTATGGTATTCTTGAAGTATTAGTCGGGTTGGGTTATAGACAACCCTAAACAGCAGATTTGTATGTTTTGCTGCTACTTAATGGCCTTCCATAGAAGAATAGGATTTCAGTTGTTTTTTTGGTACTGAAGTTTCTGACCATATCAGGGAAACACTATCTTGGAAAGATACTTTACAGAAGGATGATATTCTGTCTTCTCTTCAACAGAGTGTAGATCTTGAGTTACGATTCAATTATCTTTCTCTAAGATATATACTTTCATTATCACTTAAGAGTAACTTTGAGCTGAAATTCTGCTAGCTGGCTGGTGGGAGTCCCTCTGTCCTAGCTGTTCTTCTCAGTACTGATCTTGCAGCAGAGGAGGATGGGAGTCAAGGTTGTTTCACAGAACCAATAGCAAGTCATCTTTCTGCTTGCTTGGATTTTAGTGAAAGATGGGTCAGAAGCCTAGTTACAGAGGACATACGTGCTTCATGTCTGTTATTACACTCTGACCATATTTTGGTTTAGTTTATCCAGAATACTATTCTTTTCTAGTATTTTTTTTTTTAGTTATTAGCTTGTCTTAAGAAGAAATAACAAATGGGAGTATATTCTTCACAGAGCCAGATGTGTTTTAAAAAAAACCCAGCTGCAGCATCTTTGGAAAAATACCTGTGTGTGTGTGTATATATATGTACACAGTTACTGGGGTGCTGATCTATTTTTTTAAAATATACTTATTTATGGGGGTGTGAGAGCTAGCATACCTAAAAGCAATGCTCAACTTAAAGTAATGCATTATATTTGAACACTGTATGTTTGACAATACATTTCATGCCTCATTTCCTGCCAGTTGTGAGCTCTAGTAAACACAAAGAGCAAATTCACATTTTTCATGTCAAAAAGCCCTATAGTTTGTTCCCTCTAGGATATCACTAGTTAAATAGATTTCTGTAAGGACATATTCTGTTCACACTATAATCTGTTGTGACACTAAATCTTAATCCGTCTTCAAATTTCCATTGTTTTTCCACTAAAAGATTATTTCTAAAATATTTTATATCTCACATTCATTTTCTTTGCTAAGAATTAATTGCATAAGCAGTGGGTATCTGACCACTATTAAGTCTTCTATCGTAACCCAAAATTAAGAATTTAATGTGGATTATTCATAACATCTATCCAGTTAATTCAAAGTAATTTTTCTTTGCACTAGGCAGAATTTACACTTCCTTGAAATGATCTTACCTCCTCTTGAGATCTTGAAAAGGAGTCAACCTGGGCTGTCCTAAAGGCTTTGGTACACCTGTGTCACTACTCTGCAGCAGAGCTGAAGGGTTTTGTTATCCTATGTCATCCATACATTTGATCCTGCTCTGCTGTGGGTGTGTGTGGCTCACGTGGCTGTGTGAAGGAGGAAAATGAATTACAGAGCTATTTGGCCCCGTGAATAGCAAATGGAAGTGTGTCTCTGCTCCTAATATAAGTAGATAGAGAATTCTGTTCTTGCAGCATTTTATACAAACTTGTCGTACAAGCGAGTTACTATGGCAGTCTGGAAGAGTGGAGAATAAGACCTCATAATTCAGGGCTCTGTCTTGTTATTTTAAATTAGCTCAGCAAGGAGCTGCCTGAAGTTTTTTGGCAGTCATAATAAGCTTCTGTGAGAAAGACCTATGATGCTGGAAGAGTTGGGTTTATTTCACGATTGCTTCTTATTATTGCAGAATTGCTCAGGTTGGAGGGGACCTCGGAGGTCTCTCAACCAACCTCCTGCTCAAAGAAAGGGGGAAACACTAAGTTCAGACCAGGGTGGCTCAGGGTTCTTCTCAGTTCATCTTAAAAACCTCCAGGGATGGAGATGCCATGACATGTCTGGATAGCCTGTTTCAGTCCTTAATTATCCTTACATATGAAAAAATATTTCCTTGTATCCATACAGAGAATCCTCTGTTTCAGTGTCTGTCTTGTGCACCTCAGCAAAGAGCCTAGGTCCATCTTTTCTGCAACTTCTTCCATGACTGCTGGAGGGCTGCTATTATATCGCGATGCATCAATACCATCACTAGGTAAGACGAGGAATTCACCTGACAGCTCCAAGCAACCGCAGTAGATGCAGGGGAACAGTGAGAGGAGCAGGCATGTTAGAAAGACGGATTGGTGGATCCCAAATATAGCCAGGACTGGCTGTATACATAGACTGGCTGTATACATAGACTGGAACTAATGTGTGTCTTAACTTAGAGGAGCAGTGGACTACTGAGAGGAGCAGTGGACTGCTGAGAAGTGCTGTCTATCTCCTTGAACCCTGGGATATCACTTGACAAAAAGTGAACATAGGAAGCTTAAGGTTAAACAATTTGAATGAGTTTGTTATATGTGTGCACAGTTCAAAACTGAGTAAGAACTATATTGACAAAACAGTAGTATGGGTTTAAATGTTGGATCTCTGTTTTGAAAACATGCCTTCAGATTGTCTGTTACTTCATGGGTCTTGGAAAGCCTCTAACAAATCAGTTTGAAGTAGGCTGAAAAGAAAGGAAAAATTCTCTTGCAGAAAAAGAAATAACTATAGCTGTATGCAGGGTACAGAAATCTTTGCTTAAAACACATTGCTGATTTATTTTTTTTTTTAAACATAAATGCAAGCTAGGATAAAGCACATAGCTAAGCAGAAAAGGACCTCTTGGAGTCAGATATTTGTGAATAAAGTGTCGGCTCTAGAAAGGTAATACAAATGATATACAGTCGCTTTGTAGTCGTTGGCTCTTTAATTGAGCAGACTGATGTGTTGCTAGCATAATGGATCTTTGGAGTAGACTGAGAATGAGGTGCTGTTACTTTGTTTCTCAAAGCCACACATTTGAAGTGCAGGTGAATACAAACCATTTAAGAAATAATTGGTCTGACCTAGCATTGGAGTAGCCATTTTGGCAGCAGTAAAAGAGGTGTTACTCAGGTGACAGAAGACAATGAGACAGAGATATATAACACAATATTTGCTCAGTCTAAAAAAAAAAAAAAAAGTCAGCCTAATGAAAAGAGGAAGGAAAAAACTACAAAAGGAGTCCTATCCTTTTTGGTTCTACTCTTACAGCGTCTGCAGATTCTTCTGCTTCATTAGCCAAATTTCAATACCTTTCCATCTTTTGTGATTGTTCTCTAAAAACAATCCCCCAGTTTCATTTATCATTTCTGCCCCTGTAAGTAAGATCTGTGTCCATGACCTAGGCAGATCAAATCTGGATCACTGCAGATTCACAGTTTTCCTTGTTTCAGTACCTTCTCTTCAAATTCTCTTCAAGTCCATCTATAAGTATGGAACTGATTTCATTCCATGTTTTGGCTATTATCTGACATCTTTTCCTTCAACAAAGCTGCCAGTGTTTACATTAAATACTTTAAAACCATTTTCCCACTTAAAATATTCTATTGTGAGTTTCTCAGGGAAAAGGAGCTTCTGAAGAGCAGAGAGTTGCTATTAACACTTTAAAATCAAAAGGTCAGATCAAAGTGAATAAAGCTGATGGAATAAAGCTGATCTATAGAAGCTGAGAACCTACCTCCAGCTGTTTCTACATGGACTTTGAAAGCTACTGCAGTGCTATTTTAATGTGTCCTTCCATACTGCTGCACATACAAGCAGCTTTGGATAGGCTAAAGGCTTTTATCCCTGGTCAAAGTGACTTGTTCTGGTGATTTAAGGAAAGGATGAAAAGAATTCTCAATCATTCAAAATCTAGTGAGAATAGGACTTACCAGGAAAGGATGTAGATTGTGGAGACTCTTAAATCAAGCGCATTTGTGAAGTAGGGGATTGGTATAAAAAAGGTCCAATGTGTCAAATGTGTGAGTAATATACATATTTGTCACAGCAGGGGTCACTGGCTCAACAACAGAAACAGTCACATGAAGCAGTGTAAATGTTCTTGGTTGCTCCTCATCAGACAATATCATTTTAGAAATCTGACACTGATGCAGGCAAAGCAGTGGCTGGGGGAAGGGAGTTCACTTCCAGACAAGATGCAATCAAAGCAGGTGCAGTTATGAAGTGGATCTTGATGATAATTTTATCTGCCTGTGGATGTAGAAATTTTTAAAAAGATGAGGCAATGGACTGTTTTAGAATCCCTTCAGGCAGACTACGTAATAATTCTCCTTTAGAAATGATTGTCAGACTCAGCTTGATATACCTAGAACCTTAGGGTCACAGATGCTGACTCATGCATAATGATTGCTCATCTAGACATTAAAGCTCCGTTGAACTCATTTGGTAAGGTACAAAGTTAGTCAACCCTACTCATATTATGTTGGGGTTTTTTTTTGGATTTTTGTTTGTGTTTTGTTTGGTTTTGTGGGGGGTTTTTTTGGTTTGGGTTTTTGTTGTTTTTTTTTTTCTTGGATGACATTTTAAAACACAGCAGCCTTCAAGATATTTGTCTTTTGAATTATATATTTACATGGTATTTTCTGTGAAGGTTAATGGCTAAGGCTATTTCAGCGTGGCTGGCCAAATTCATCTCTTCTGCAAGTTCTCAGTGAATGATGGGGTGCTTAATATGTGAGCTTTGAGAGGAATGATCTAATAAGATGTTACAAGACTTCTTACTTGTTTACCTGTTTTGCTGTCATAGTGAAAGTATGCTTATGAGTGATATGGAAGCGGAGCATGACCTTTAAGAATGCCAGTGAAACTTTAGAGAGGAAATGTAGATTACTCTGCTGCCTGAAAAACTTCAAGTTTTTAAAGAATTGTTGGGTGCAGATGTAAGAGTGTTTTGATACAAGCCAGTGTTTGTACAAGCAAGTGGACTCTTCACCGTAGGCAAGCAGATTCTCGGGAGAATGTTCATCAAGTCAATGCGTTTGGGATCAGACTTTCATCTGGGGTTTCTGCAGTGTGTAAATGGGTGCATTTGAATATGTTTGACCAAATGGCTAATGGACTTGGGTGTACAACTGCTCCTGGACTGTCCAGTCAGAGCAGGGATGTAATGAGTGCAGAAGGTTCCACTAGATGGTCAACACAAATGGCATGACAAAAAATATTGCTTCTACAATGTGTGTGTAGAGGGAAACCTCTCCCCATCCCACACGAAGAACTGTACGTGCCACACAGGAACATTAGTTAGCCCCACTTACCCTGTTCTTCTTGATCCTGTTAAAGGATGCTTTGAATGGCAAGCTGTCATTATTCGGCTTCTTTCAATGCTTTGTATTAATCTAAAAGCAGAACCAAGATGTGGGATTTAAAATCCTTTTACTCATATTTTTAGGGTTCTGTAATAAAGAATTGCTTCATAACATGTTCAAGGTCTATTAAATAAATGCACTGAAGAATTCCTGTTCCTTCCGAAATGGGCTTGTCAAGCTAATCTAATTTCAGTGTCTGCACATGGAAGGTATGCTATTTTCTCCTTTCAGTGATTTCAAAAATTAATAATTAAAGTTTCCTATTTTTGCTTAATAATCAGTGCAAATTACTGTACTTTTCTTCCTTTGTGTTTTATAATATTATGATAATTATTGCTATGTGTACCTGTATGCGTGACACACTGAAAAAATTTTTATCAAATCATTTGAAGAAATTGCTGAGCCAGAACAACTTCAGGTTGGAGAACTTTGTAGGCCAAATTTATTAATAAATCCTGGCATGATGCTTGTTGCAAGGATGCCAGCTTGTCAATGCCTTAATCATAGAGAATAATCCCAATCGTTCTTTTTACCATACTGTGGAAAATGACTGACTGTTTATGGCTGCAGGGAGTGTGAGCTTCCTAATTTCCAAAATACACTTCCTTTTTGTTTGTAAAAATAAATGGTGCTTGGTTACAGCCTGCTCCTGTACGGGGTTCAGCTGCTGTACATGAAGGCACTCAGCATCTTGTAGGAAGTCTCAACAATGTCCAAGATTGCCCTCCTGTGTAGGCATGATAATCAAAGGTGGATATTTGGCTGAGGTAGGAAGCTTGTTTTATGCATTTTAATTCACTTCTGTGGAAATACAACACTGAAGACTTTGCAGCCCCCCCGCCCCCTTGAGAGACTGCCTTGCCTTCCCTTTTCTCCAAATTCTGAGTTTGTGATACATGTACCTTTTCAAAACAAATAAATTCCGCCTCTTTAGAGAATATTATGGTTTTCTTAATCCCTGTGAAGGATAGACCAGTTATATAAAACAGTATTCATTGCAGAGGATTTTCACTCCTCTTTTTATTCTAAGAGGAGTGGTCAAGAAGAAGGAATTTCTTGACAATAAAGACATTTTCTCCTCCTGTAGAAAACCTGGTGGGATTCATGCTCATATGTTAGCCTTTGCTTTGAAGTACAGAGCGCAAAGCATGGTGCAGAATGCTGTGGTGGCCTTTCCCCCACTTCAGTTGTGATAAACACTTGGTACATTACCCTCGAGCTCCCTCTGAATGAGGGCTGCTCTGGGTGTGTGGGAGCAGAGCTCTGCAGCAGCACCAGGTGGGCTCAGTCCAGCACAAGAGGGGGCTTTAGAACAGGTTGGTTGACTTGGAAATAATTGACTCCAACTATGTCCTGTGGTTTAATTTTCCATCCTGGGATAGGATGGTGCTTTTTGTGCAGTAGTTGGTCAAGGTGAAGCAGCTTGCTGCTCATGCAGTCATTTTCCTCTGATAAAATTTTCATCCCTCTGAATTTCTCTTCTTGCCCCTAAGGCAGTGAGTCAAGACTAGAGGAATACAGACTTCAGAAATGGGACCTTCCCTTAACATGCTTGACCAATGCCTAACATTCAGGAGTATATAAAAATATGGTAACACACTAGTAGCCATGACTACAGCTTTTAAGTTCACTTCTTTTTTTTTTCCAAAAAAAAAAACCTTATGTGTCTCCAAAAATTTACTCTTTGTGATTATAGTCAAGCTATAAAATCCTAAAGCTGGCTACTGCCATTAAACATTACACTCTTTCTCTATTTCTAAAAATGACCTGTGCATTTCTGTAAAGTCTGCAGTCAGGGAAGCATCTGCAGAGAAAATGTATCCACTCAGGTTGGTCACTTTGTGGTTATTGAGTGACTGTGTATAATCACTGTTTATAAACTGTTAACAAAATCCACAGAAGAACTAAGTGTAGTGGCAGCTCAGGGAAGAAAAGGTGGGAAGAGAATGGGTCTGAGTATAGAATAGTTCTTTTAAGGTAAGTGACATTACTAAAATCAGTGAAGTGATAGTCAGGATACAATACAGCTGCCCTTTAAATAACTTCCTATGGAAATTGAGCCTGATTTGAATTGCTGGAGAATGGTGATGAGAATTTAGCTCATGTTGACTGTGTTTCACATTTTCACATGTTTCACATGGTTGGTTTAGGCCTCCTGATGTCTTGACCAATTGTTAATTTGGTAGAGAGTTTTTTAGAAAAATACTATCAGAAAAGGTGGGCGGTGGCTGAAACAAACCAGCGTCTGCCTCTGAAATTCAATATGTGGATCTCTGAGATCCTGCCATTCAAGATGCTCTAGTTTATGAATAAAAATAATCATTCTAAGTAGGTGCATTTATGGTAGATTGCCCTACAAATCTGATCAAAATATCCACAGGGTTTGGTGGAGTGAATTAGTCAAATGAAACTTAGCCTGGATATTTAGGGAAATTTACTGGATAAAACTCTTGAAAAATTACAGCTTCCTGTGAGTAAACTTAATCCCTTAGTGCTTCTCATATCTGCTTCCATGATAGCTGCATGTCAGTCGAAATGTAAAGCATAAACTATTTCTTTTTCAATTAAAAAGAAAATCTAGTTTTGGTTTAGATGTCGATACTCTCTTTGCAGTGTTTCTCAGCCTTTATTTTTACTTGGAGTCTGAAGTAATGTTAAGGTAACTGGTGAGTTTTCATAGCAACACCATATGTGGTATGAACAAAATCTGCTACTGGATATTAGATTAGACTACTTTATAGAAAGGGCAGAAATTTCAAAGGTATTTGTAGTAAATGTTGAGACAAAAATGTTTCTGCTTCAGGGGTTTAGTCTTCTGTAGGAGTAGACTTCAGTATAGCCACTCCAGAAATACTCTCCCTCTAGGAAGTGTGGTTAAGCACCCTGCTTCCCCGTTCTGATGATCAGAGAAAGATAAGGAAGGATAGGCTGACTGAGAGTGGGGACAAGGGACATTTTTTCTTTTATTTATTTTTCTAAGCCCCCTAGTTCTCAGAGCCAGAGTGCTGTCATCTTTCATCTGTGGCAAGTGGTTGTCTTAGACTTGTACCCCCTCCCAGGGCACGGTGATGCGACAGGTATGACATACTCCATTGGTTGGGACATACATTTCTATGCATGTACAACTCATTCCTCTCATCAGCATAAGTATCAGTATTGTCATGGTGTCTAGGAGCACAGATGGTCTTGCTATTAAAGCCCAAGACTGAGAGCCAGGTGATCTCAGTACTACCACGTTCTGCCACAGACTCGACATGTGGCTCTGGGCAAATCAGTTGAACACACTGTGCTTTTGTTTTCCCACTGGTAACGTAGATACAATGATTAACGGCATGATACAGAGTATTTTGCGACTTAATGCCTTATGAGGTATTTGGAGGTCTTCAGTTGCAAGCTGATGCAGAACTGTTGAGTGTTTTGATGTAGTGTAAAGATTAGCAAGAGAAATTTCCTTACCTGCTTTTCTCAAAGCTGACACTTACGTCAAAATCTCCAAAATAGCAGCTGTCTTGAATTAGGGAAAAAGCAGCAAGTAGGAAGATAATCTATAGGTAAAATTTCCAAGGTAGTCAGTGTTTAATTCTGTTCCTATAATATCAGAAAGAAATTTCCCTTAAAAGTGGCCCCAATGTTTTGAGTTAATGATAAAATATACCTAAGAAATAAAATACTGAATACAGTATATGGGTTCAGTATACCACATAGCTCTGGTAAAATTCTGTGTGTGTAACAATGCGCTGGGACAGCTTTGACAGAGACCCATTTATGGAATAGTGTGGTTTTCTGGTGCAAAGCTGTTTTTATAATCACCCACTCATAAATTTGGGAGACCTGTTTTTAAGGTGTTTAGGAAGTTCTGTGATTCAAGTTTATACATGCACATTTATGCCTGTTTTGTGTGTGTCCAGTTATTAGTTATCTGGCAATTGTGTGCAAACACACATAGAGAGATGAAACAAAGAATTTCACACAAAAAAAAAAAAGGAAGAAAAAACCCCACCACAACAAATTCTTACATGCATGCTCTGTAAATGACCACTCAAAATAGAGGCAGAAAATGCATACCAGTGTCAAACCTCCTCTCTGAAAAATCCAGACTTTAACACAAACATCTGATTTGCAAATCAGATGCAAGATAGGTTCTTATTAAATAGTTAAATATCAAGGTTTCAATTTTCATAAAAGGGCAATTTCAAACCTCATTTGTGTGTGTAATTATTGTGCTTGTGAGAGCAACTCCAGTAAATGTGCACATAAATGTCATGTCAGGTTTCTAATGGGTCATTGACACGCTCCCTTCCCACAACTAGGTCTCTGGTCTCTGCATGGAGACAGAGCTGAGGGAATATGTAAAATGGGTGCAAAAAATCTGGCAGAAAGAGTTTCCTTTCTTGATGAAAAGAGTAGAATAGCTTTTTGTACACATTGACATATTCTCAAGATGGAGTTGCAGCTCCGGGATCTAAATAAACTGAAAGACTTTTTAAAATAACAGTACGTTCTAAACTTTAGAAATTCAAATACATCATTTTCCAAGGCTAAAGATTTGGCAAATGCACTCACGTAAGGCTGTTGTCACTTCCACTTTCAAGAAGGTTTAGAGATACTTGTCATTCTTTTTTTCATGCTGGAATTTTTTTATTGTCCAAAAGCTGTGAAATACTTAAAATCTGAGGTCACTGCTGTCAGATAACATACTTTAAGATTCTACATTAAAGAATCTCCTACATTCTCATTCTCAAACTTGAGATGAACATCACTGAAACAGTCTTTGGTCATGCTGGATTGGGCTGTGCAGACTGATCTCAAAATATTTATCTTGCATGATGAAGAATTAGAGAAAATACAGTCCAAAATTTGGTGGTGGACTTGCATAAATTATTCTTAAGTTTTAGTGTTTATTTCACCTTTTTTCAGTTACTGGCAGGGGAGGAATTCAGGACTCTACAGCCCATGGGTCAGAGCCAGGACAGTGATTCTCATGCCTCTAAATATAATATAACTCTGATTAAGATTAATCTTGCTTGTATTTGAACGACCTCTCTCCAAAGGTAGAGGGTTTTGGCAATTGTGCTTTTGTGGAGAAGGAATAAATAGCTTCATGAGATGGCAGTGTGGGTGGAGGGACAGGTATCACTCTCCTGCAAAAAGCAAGGTAAAATACCAGGCTGAGCAAAAGTAGCAACAGAAGGCAGGATACGGAACATGCTGACAGTTATCGGTCAAGAGTCAGAACCCAAGGCTAGGACTTGAATAGACTCAGGAGAAGCAGGCAGGAGGCCAGGCAATGAATAAAAATTAGCATGCCCCATACTGCTCTCCATATTGTTGCTTGCCTGACTACTCCCCCTTCTACCCCCTCTCCTGTAGTTTCTTTAACGTACCACTGGTCAAAGCAAATAATGATATTATGTTTGTAAGGAAGACTCTTGAAAGCTATTCTGAGACTTGAGTCCACAAAAACGTAATCTGTTTGATTCTTTGTTTAGTGGGGATTCAAATCCCAACTTAATTTAATCTTTTGATTTATCCTGCAGGTACTGCCTGATTATATTCCAGTGCCACCAGTAATAGAAATGCAGGGATTTTCTTATTTTTATTTATTTTTTCTTTTAGCACTCTGAGAACAAAAAAGGCTTAGCAGAAGTAATTATTACTATTATCCTCTATAATGCATCACGAGTGGAAAAACTGCATCTCTAAGCATGTACCCCATTGCTTCATATTCATAACATCTTACCAGGGTTACACAAATTTTTGCTCTGTACTTCAGCTAAAGCAGCACAGCATGGGTAACTGAATAGGGCTGGAAACTTGCTCCGGTTGCTGTGAGTGATCAAACTGTCACCGTTGCTGCAAGATGGCCAGGATTTCACTTGGTAGGCTTAGGGCTGGCCAGATGCAAGGAGGGAGGTGAGATAGTGCATAGGACTTTGTTCCTTCACAGGGTCCTGTGAGATTATGAACAAATTACTTAAGGCTGCATTTGTGAAACTTTTATTTAAGTGTGCTTTAAATGACTCAGTATCATGAAAATGTGGGGACACTGTGGAAAAACAACCATCAAAAAGTACAGATTGGGAAGGCAAAATAGGAGCAAATGTGCTGTAATTTCAGTGGTCCCCTTCACTGCAATATCTGGGCACCTCATATGAATTCGTGTGTTGAAATGAATGGGAATTCACTTACCTTTAATAGCCTGGCAGCCAGTTTCTCTATGCCTAAACTTCCCGCATATAAGATAGGGAGACAGCGTTTCTCTATCCTGGAGTCTTTGCAAAATGAGTACAGTAAAAATCGGAATATAATCAGACACCAGTTATTGTTGCTGTAAAAGTAACTGGCAGCATACCAAATACCGTGTGTGTTGTCTTGCCTTTCTGTTCCGAGGCTGTGAGCTTCCATGTGCATTTTCTCATTTGCCTCATGTTCCCTATCTGAACCTTTAAAGTATTAAACACTTTT
The DNA here is from genome assembly GCA_033439905.1 of Ceryle rudis. NCBI lineage: Eukaryota > Metazoa > Chordata > Aves > Coraciiformes > Cerylidae > Ceryle > Ceryle rudis. The sequence goes on from JAAGNO010014880.1 coordinate 61,920, forward strand.
ATTTAATTTTTCCTTTTAGTTTCCCAAACAAGATATAGTTCATTCATATCCTTCAAAAAGTCACTAAAATTAAATTTTTAAAAATCATATTAAATCTTTAATATTCTCCTATGGATGATAATATGCCCAAGCAGACAAGGACAGCATGCAAATCTAGTGGCATGCCTGACAAACATAATGCATTTATATTAAATCTATTGTACAGTAAGAATTTCAAGACGTCAGTGATCAGAGGAAACCATGCAATTGGATTAATAGATAATTTAGGCTGTAATCCAACAAAGCAGTTAAGCATATGCTTAATTTTAAGTGTGCATAGTATTACTTGATGTCAGCAGAGGCAAAACAAGCTTAAAACTAGGCACATGTTTAAATGTTTTTTGCTGGGTTGCTGACTTAGTCAATGATCTGAACAAATAAGGTTTTTACAGCTGGAAATACATGAATTTTCTCTAATCATTAAAACAGCAATCCAGCTCAAGTTTCAAAGCATAACATTTTTATAGGGGGTTAAAAAATAGTACTCACCAACTGCAGAGGTAAACAGCTTACAAATTATTTATTTTACCTGCATTCCTGGTTAGACTGAGTTCAAAATAATTAGATAACCCTGTAAAACCCGTGACTGGTGCTGTTAATTCCACATAAAGATTTTCTCATGCAATACCTAATAAATGGGGTTATCTTTTAACAAAGGCTTTAAGAGGATTAATATGCTGTACAGAAGATGCACTCTGTAACTCGGTTAAGATGTTTGCTCCAGATCTGAGCTAGATCTAAAAGCAGAAAGAAAACTTAACTTACTGAATGACCTTAGTTTTTCACACAGACTTCTTTGCACCAGCTCTACCAGTTAACTTGCATCTGACGCTTTACAGTATTTGTGGCCTTAATTGAGGGACATAACCAAACAAATTTATCATCGCAGCCCATAAAAACGACAGAACTCATATGGTAGCATTCTTCATTCTCTCCAATTTGTTTCCCTGAAATCCCTGCAGCAATTTATTTGCTGAATATGCGAGTTTTCCTCCTTATGAAAATTACAAATTGTTGTCAAGGTTAACGAGTTAATATTCTCATTCAATATTTATTTAATATCGGGGGAGGAAGAAGCACGACTGTTCTTACACTTTCTTCCACGGCAAAGTCTGGTTTCTTAATCAATATGACAAGGACACTGTCCTTTGGATAATACCCTGAATCATCGGGACTAAAAAATGAGCTTTATTAATCAACAGCCCCTGATTAATTATTATAAAGTGATGCTCATACATTTCTGTACATTTTAATAATTCCTGCAGAAGGCTAACAATGTCCCTAGTGATTTGAAGGCTTTGGGGTTTGAATTTTTCTAAGCAATGTCACAATAAATAGTCCAAGGGTACTACTGCTCGCTCACTAATCCAGTCTGTTTCAATCCAGCAAATGAGTAAAACCTTCTTTTTCCTATTTCCCATCTATAATTTATCATTTGCATACAAAGTAAGAAGCAAGAATCGGCAGTCTCATCAGTTTTCAAAATATCAAGGGACAACCAGGGTGATTTATAGCAGGCTACGTTATCTAGATCATATAACCAGAATATTTCTGTTAAAACAGACCTATGTAATTTCTCGATAAGAGTGTCTGTCTGGCAGATAAATGTGATGAAGGTCACCAGTCTGGAGAACTTAGTGCAGACCTGAGTAGCCATTAGGTCTTTCTTCGCAAAGAAATATCCCTTCCCAAAACATCTAATGAGCATCATTTTCCAATAGCAATTTCAAGCACTAAAGATACCTATATTTAAGGCTCTCATAGCCATCGAAGAATATAGCCTGTGTGTTTGCTTGCTACCAGTGAGATGAAAAATATGTCGCCTGTTTCTTATGCTTTCAATGCACTTGTGAAAACATAACCTTGCTGAAAGGAACAGATGCATTCTCTTGGTTATGAAATGATCCAGCCCCAAAAGATATGTAAGAAGGTGACCACAGCTGGTAAGCATTTGTATTTTAGTTCTAAAGGGCAACATCTTTCTGAACCATAGTGAAAGTTCTCAGATGGATGTATTACAGATTTAAAGACAAATTAGTGTTAATTTATGGAAAACATAGAAGTATCAGAAGGGCCAGGCATAAAGCATTATCCAGAACCAGTTCTGATCTGTTATTTCTTTGTACTGGGCATCTTACAGTCTGGCTTTCTTTTCCTGTAAAATATTTGACCAGCTCATGACGATGCTCTTAAAGCAGGGTGGCTGTGATAATGATATCAGATTTCCAAAGTCTTTAGTCTCTTGTGTTTGTGTTTTAAAATAATGTTGGAAAAACTCAGCAGCCTTTTCACAGCCTTCCTGTAATGAATGCTTTAATTACTCACCAGAGTGCTCATCTATCCAAAGTTGCATCTCAGGAATTTTTCACAAAGATGTTACAATCTATGTGCAGGTAACCCACGGGTTATTTGGTTTTAGCTTCTTGATTTCTGTTTTAATTCCAGTATGTCAATAATGAGTTCTCTCCATTTTATTAATGTGAACCACTGAAAAAATATTGCATTGCTTTAGGATGCTCTGTGACAAGCAGTACTCCTGCATTTTGCCCTCTAGAAATGAGGGTTCTGATCACAGATAACTAAAATGAGATTAGGATGTTAGCTTTCTCAAGAGATAACAGCAGTCTAGGTCATAAAACTACCATATGGCAGATTTGGCAGTCTTTACAGAGGTCCATGGTTTAATTATCACAAAGACAGATTCAGTTCCCTACTTGCAAATGCCTGGGTCCTCCTGTGGCAAGGACTGGCAATGCAATTAAGGGGAAAGCTGTATTGTACTTGGCTGAAACGAGAAATGACCTTACTGTGGCCAGCACTGTCACTTCCTAACATTTCACTCATGATTAAGTTTATCATTTCAAACAAACAACATAAAATGTCATGTCTCTGGTCTGTTTAACATGCGGGAGGAGGGGTAGGGAGAGTAGAGAAGGATAAACCACGACTCTCTATTGTATCAAGCCAAACAGGAAAGCTTTTCTCTTGAAAAGAATTTTAGAAAAAGTTGACAACTACATCAGAAAACAGCAGTATCTCTACAGGCAGAGTTTGCCTTTCTGGTCAAGTCTTTCAGTTGCTCACATCAAATGCTTTGGTGTTTCCTGTGTTTCCAGTCCATTGGCCAGCCTTCATTCCCAGAGTCATGTATTCTTACACACACACCTATCAATTTCATACTCAGCCCCTGTTGCGTTCTGTATTTCTGTTAGTGTAACTGTGTTGTGACTTGTACTTGCCTGTGAGCACCACCAATTATACAGTGACTCTTCAGAGGAATATCTGATTCAAAGCAAAGTAGCATTTCATCTTATTTATATGGCTTTGAGTTGGTAGAGCTCTGTTCACTCCGTGAAGTGTCCTGGTCAGCACAGATCAGCAGCATAAGGTTGACGTAGATGACTTCCATCAACAGCAAGAACGGGTCAAGGGTTCAATGTGCAATTGAGCTGTTGCTTTAAATTGACATTTCCCAAAGAAGTTCTTTACTTTGCCTAGAAGGTGCAGTAGTAAGAGAGATGACAATTGGTTTCTTCAAACAGAGAACAATTTTTAAGAAGTTTGTCCTCAGATGTATCAACACTTTACTAAAAGTGAATTCATTAATGTTCCTTGTGTTAAGGTAACCATGCTAGCTAGTTGCAAGACTGAAGTCACAAGTTAATGTAACTCACCCTAGCAGCTAACAAAGGAATTGTTGTAGTTCTTTTGTGTGCATTTGTAACAGTGAAAAAGCCTTTTGGAAACATAATTGCACTGTAGGTTGAGATCTTTCAGAGTTTTGAGAGGCTGGCATTGCTGAGAGTGAATGTTGCACATATGCCCAAATTACATGGATGCTTCTAGTTGGTAGGATAAAAGTATTTCTGAATCCCATTGATATTTAATAAGATAGAAAAATGCTAAAATTCAGAAAGTGTTAAGTGATAAATACTTGTAGTGGTGGTAAGGAAAGAAACTTTGAAAATTGAGTTGAAAATGTCATTCTACCAAACCTGCCCTGTATAGTGTTCAGTTACGTGATGTTGTGTGACCATCTTTATGGCTATTGTTGTTTTTAACTGCTTGTAACTTCTGATAGTTTTGAGCTGTAGTGACAAAATTTTCCTCACGTCTTGGCTAATTTTATGCAAACCCTTGGAGGCTAAGTTCAGTTCATAGGCATGTTCATGTCCAATTAAAAAGTAATAGATCTGAAGCATATATAACAAATCAAAAGAATGCAAACTGTCAAACCCAAGAATTACAAACCCAGCCATACAAGCCACCAAGCTCCATGAGACTAAAAAAACTATTATATAGAGAGTTATGTAATTTCTGGATCTTTATGGTAAACAAAGCATACTTAAATCCACCCCTGCTCTAGCCAAGGCTATATAAAATATCAGTTTTCATTATTAGGTTTTCAAATATTCAGAGGCTTCCTAAAGCTGGCATTTTAATACATACAACAAATAGTAAGAGACACATGAATAGATTGAGAGCTAGCATCAAACAATATGATATGGCAGTAATTTTTTTCCTCACCTAACCTCTCAGTTGATACTAAGGAGGTAGAGTTTTAGGGACTAGAGAATTGAGCTCCTGATTGTTCTTGGCTGTTCATTTTCAGGGAATAAAATATGTAACATCAGATGGCCAGAAACTCTGTGGAATTTTAATTATGAACTCTGCTCTTTGTACACTAAAAATACAAATAGCCAAGTTGTAAGAGATGTGTTAAGGCTAAGATATATTAGGCGGGACAAGAGGCTAAAATAGAAAGCTGGCTCTTATCAAAACCAAGTGTATTCTATTTCTCATGTTTTATTCCTTTCACCAAAACACTTGTATAACCAAAGTTCCAATGCAGATGCAGCTTCTAGAGCTGGAAAGCTTCTCCTACCCTTATTTATAATGGTCCCAAATCCCTAATTGCTTACGAAGTCAGCAGGGGCCAAAAATTTCATTTAAAAAATCAGTTCATAGGGAGATAACATTGCTTTTAAGTAAAACCTGTGAAAAGTAAGAGCATGATGTCAGCATAAAAATAAATTGACCTAAATGTAAATCTGTAGATACTAAAAACTAACGCTATTATAAAGTAGAGATGCAATTTATTGTAGACGTGATTTGGAGAACTGCATGGAGATACACAAACAAGCATGCTCCCAGCTTCTGAATGTGAGAAGATGCAGTAGGGAAAAAAAAAGTTTTACATCAGGGATGGAACAGATAACCCACTGAATTATTCTGCTGATTATCCATGATTTTCTGGTAAACACAAGGGTATTCTTTATTTCTGTCTCATAACTCGTGAATTTTTGAGTGTGGTTCCTAAGTTTAATTCAGTAGAGAGACATGAGAGTGCCTTATTGCATAGGTAAGGCCAAGGAAATAATAAGAACCGTTGTTCCTGTGTAACAGCTGTATGAGACTTGCCAGGTATGGTCACTGTAAACTACTTTTTTTTTTTTTAAACTTTACTCACAGAATTTCCACTGAATGTACTTGCCTATTAAAATATATGCTTAAATAAACCAAAGCCCTAACCCAACAACTTGGTTTGCCTCTGGAAGCCTGAGAAGTTCACATTTTGGCAATGCTGCGCTCTGTGCGTTCTCGATCGGACACTTTTTCCGCTCATTAGAGTTGCTAATTGGCTACAGCCTCTGTCTCTCACCTTTTTAACAATCCAGTTGTTTCAGATGTTAGTGTACGTGGTACCGTACTGCTAGAATATTGGTCAAAAGCATGCAAACTTCCTAGAAGGGCTATTAATTGGGGTAGAAGAGGGGGAGTGAAAAGAATCACACTTAGCTTGGGAAGGTTTTCCATTCTTATGTGTCAGAATATCCTAATTCAAATCCAAATGGGAATCCACCGTTCTAAGGGATTCACACAGCTCCAGGTAAACAACTAATGAGCAGCCTGCCAGTTTCATTTTTATCAAGAGCCCTCAGAGATTCAACTGTGCCATTTCATAAAATATGCAGATGATAGTGGAGGGAGAATAGCAAAGGCTTTGAAAATGATTCACACAACCTAAAAATGATGTTGAAAAGGGAGGAATTAAATATTCACAAAGTGAGAGAAATTAAGGCATATTAACTGTTAGAATGTGGAAATGAAGTGACTAACATGCATAGAGCTGATGAGAACTAGATGATTACAGATCTGTCAAAAGTTTCTAATTCTGACACAGTGTGATGTCGAGGTGCTAGTTGGCTGGTAAGGGCAAAAAATTAGGTATGGGACAAGCAATGCAAACCTGACAGATCAGAGTCAAAGGCGGTAAGACACCGCAGTGATTAACATTAGGCTCAGTCCTGTATCAAGGGTGAATGTTAAGCTTGCCAAATGAATACTAATTATGGTTACAAACAGAACACAAGGGGCTCAATTCATCAGCTATAGAAGGGATGGTGTAATGAGTTAGTTGGGGAGAAAAAAAGTCACCTAGGGCCAAATTTGTCTCACTACAGAGTTCTGGCTTGCACCAGGGATAAATTTGACCCTTGGGATATGAGAGTTGGAAGTTTTACTCTTCTGTAATTAATCGGAGGTGTATCTTGTGTTGGAATTTTGATAGAGGAAAGATTTCTGGCAGATGTATTCATGCAGTGCTGGTGGAAAAAATATAAAGAATAATCATTTAAAACAAGAAGATTAAATGGAGTGTCCACACTGAATGAAGCCATTCATGTTGTTCTAGCATGGCAAACACACAATTCAAACTTTCTCAAGGGCAAAGCCAGATACCCATTTCTGTGTGGTCACTGGGAGCCTGTGGCTCCAGTACTGCTTACAGAAATGGATCTTCTGAAAATCACTCACTGGAAGCACCATTTGCAACCCAAGGTGCAGAACTCTAACTCTGGAAGCTACCGTCTGTTCCGCATGGTACAAGAAGCACCGTTTCATATCAGTGGTGCGTGGAAAGTGTTTGGGCCCATTTTTGTCTTACTGAGTAATGCTGGTTTGTCATGTTCATGTAGAAATGAATTGGCTCCTAGTGAGGAATTGTATATTGATGGCTTTCACTAAGGTTGCCCAACAGAGAAGCGATTTGGTCATTTTTTCATTCATCACTGTATAGTTTTTATTCCCTTCCTGGGCCTTGCCTGCATGAGGGCTCTGTAACAGTGAAATATATGCAGAGGTCTCTTATGGCTAATTAATATTTTCCCTTTCTTCATTGGAAAAATCCATGCAAACTCTATCAGTCTGAGCTGTAGACAAAAGTGTACATACAGTCCACATGTATCATTGTCTCTTGCATGCACAATGTTTAGGCAGCCCTTTCATAGTAAGGAGTTTGGAAATTCAGTGGCAGTTACACCCTGTAGTCTCCTGTGAATAACCCCATCTTAGGCTGTAAGCTCAGCTTGATACAGAGTGTGAATTAGTGTCATGTACAGCACTGAGTATACTGAGAATACTTAATAAATAAATATTTTTTTGATTACAACAGTATCAATAGCATGCTCGATATCTTCCAGAGACAAAAAGAACTTGAGACATTAAAAAAACCCAACAGTGGTAGCTCTGCATGTCAAATAGATGTGGTACTGTGTATGTGTTTTGCATACCCAATTTCTTGGAGAGCCTGTCCTATGTTCATAATCAAGAGACAAGCATAAACTCAAAGGTCACAAAAAGACTGAGCTTGGTAAGGTAGATGTTCTGAATATATTAGGTATGTAAAGCAATATTGTGGCCCATCCAAACTAGAATTAGTGGTAATTATTATATAATATGTAATGATGGGATTTAAATGGCTAACACATTTTCTCTGCTGAGATCATTTAGACATGATTCATATAAATGATTAAATTAATAGATCTTTCTCTTTTAAGACTGCTAGGCAGCTTAAACTAAATTTCTCAACAGAGACTGATCCCAGTGAAATAATATTAATAGAAAATGGAAGAAGAATTTCTGAGAAGTGGGTAAATACATGCTAGAGTTTGAGGAAATTTCTATAGACATCTTTGCCGACAAAAATACTTCACGGATTTAAATATTCTCTAGAAATAATGCATCAAGGACTTTGGAAGGTTAAAGAATAACAAACCTAACTTTCCCTGAAAGAATAGAATGGCAAAATGTACTGAAGACAGGGACTTAACGGATCACTGTCTACTTAGTTTAGGCTTAAACGTTAGGCTTTTCATAACGCTAAATGGTTTTACAAAACCTAGTGTGAATAGAAATGTTTTTCTTTTTCCTTCTTTTGAATCAAATTTCAATAAGATAACTTCCCTCACCCCCCACATATATTGAGGAGAATCCTCTGCAGTGTTGTAAAGTCACATGCAGGAGTATTGTGCTAATTAGTGAGAACAAGGACAGGAAAATGACTACGGATGGGATTTTTGAAAAAGCCTGAGGGAGTTAGTTTCCCCAAACCTAGCAAATTCAATGGGAGTTAAGCACTCAAATCTGATAGACATCTGAAAATTTTAGCTTGAAAGTAAAAGTGAAAACATTCGATGTGAAAGCCAGTCCTGTGTGATCGTGAGGAGCTTTACCACCTTAATACCTCTTCATTCCCTTTCAGCTCAGACCCTGATTTGCAGTTCTCTGCTCAAGGTTGTGAGGCAAAGTCCGTGTTCTCCAGGCTTTTTATGGGTTTTACATGTTTCAGCTTGGACTCTGATCTCACCAGAGGTCCCAGTATAGTGGGTGATACACAGGAGTGAGAATTTCATGGAGACAAATTGGTTTACTTGATACATAGTACATCAACACAGAAAAAATAAGAGTGTGGTGAGGACCATCTCCAGCCATCAGATCATCCTCTTAGTTATTGTCCTATACAACATATCTTGCCCTCCTTCTAGTACATAAGACCTCCCATTTTCAAAACTAGCCCCAGGCATTCTCAGCATCTGCTTACTTTATATTAGTCACAACTAATAATCAGGGACAGAGCTGTAGCTGTTTGCTGTATATCAACCATTCTGCTGGGAAAGGCCTGTCATCTTTTAGCTCTCTTTTTGCTCAGATTGAGAAATTGATAGGTCACCAGTGCCTTAGAGTACCACAAGGAAGGTATCATATTTATTTTAGCTACAGCTTTGCATCAGTGCTATCACACAGTAAAGAATTTCATTATTTTGTCTTCACTTTTTTTATATAGCTTGGAAAAAAACCCATATGGTAATCTGTATAGTTCTGTCCCAGAGGGTTACCCAAGTGCTGTATACCAAGTGGTCTTTCTATTTTTATTGTTAAATTCATGTTCGTTTCTTATCCTAAATATTCCCTTTTTCTGCTTAGGAGGTTAAAAATACCTGGAGCTGCAAGTCTGGCCTATTTACTACAGAATTCATGAGTCATGCACTATACCCAGGTCTTGAAATATCACAGAGGTATTATTCACAGAGACCTCAGCAAAAGAAAGGCAAAATCTGCCCTTCAAGACTTCAAGATTCAAAAGCCAAATGCTTTAGGGTAACTGGTCATCAAGCCTTGTCTTTCAGAGAAGATGCATAAGGAAACTGCCTTAAGCCTCTGATTAGTCAAACAAGCTTTATCTTGCTCACAATTGGAGAGTGAGCCTTTTCTAAGGAAATGGTATGTGAATGTTGTATCAGAAAGTCCAGCTTGCTTTCCAATTTTGGTGCTATATTTATATGAAGAAGTGATTGTTTCTCCAGATCCCAGTTTTTCTCTTGCTTCTTTTCTCCAGCCTTGGGTGACATAAAACACTGATGGAATGTCTCAAATATCCTTAATGTCTCTAGTCTTTCAGATGAAATCTCAATGTGGAAGGCGGCAATGGGATATGCAGGCTCTGACTTAACGATGTAGCTGTTGATGGTTCAGCCCATGAATCTGCCCCGTAATATGATCAAATGCAGTTTGCCATTGCAGGAGTAACACGAGTTCTCTGTAAACTGGCCTCTCAACTGTGGGTTTGCAGATGAATCAATTTAGATTCACTTTATCCTGTGGCTGAGACTCAGTATGATAGATTAAGCTCTGCTTCATATCATATTATCCTTTATTTATCTTTGCAGCTAAAACAGCCTACTGAGATTTTTGAAAATCATTGGCTGTCATTGCATGTCACCATAAAGCAGAGCACAGAGAAACTTTGTATTTTAGCTGAACCTATACATTCTGTGAAAAAACCCAATGAATAAATGCTAATTCTTGGAGCAGGGTAGTTCAGCAGCTCCTATAAACACCAACCAGACATATGGGTACTCTGAGATTTAACAACTCCATTATGACCCTGTGTTTCTGGAGACTTTCTAGCCTTTGTTTCTGCTTGGTCACCTCCTGATGTTTTTGCCATGGGAGAAAATAAGTTAAAACTGAGAATATTTGCTTTGAGCAATATAAGATTAGGTTTCTTTGAATAGCTACACCCTGGGTGTAGCTAGTTGAGCTGCCTGAAAAATTATTCTGCATGTGGTAAAACGTAACTTTTTTTTCTGGAGGATAAAAGCTTTGAAATATATTTTTTTTTTATAATACCTGGATAAAATGTGTGAGGGTTTTTTTGTTGTTGTTGTTTTGTTTGTTTGGTTGGTTTTGTGGTTTTTTGTTGTTGTTGTTGTTTTTGTTTTGTTTTGGTTTTTTTTAGAGTTACAAACTTTGGCCTTTCATGCAGCTCTTTTTACTAAGGTTTAGTTTAAGATTGACGAGTTGTACAGATGTGATGCTTGCACATCTGTATGTAAAAGGGGTAGCTGTCAGTTTTGTAGACACTTTTCTGTAGCTCTTTGTTAAATGACCTGGAATTCAGTTTCTGATGGATGGGGGGTGCAGCAGACAGAGTAAGTAAACTGGTTTCTATTCCTGGTTTTGCCACCTACTTGCTGACCTGGGGTGATTCGTATAAGTTCCCTGTGCCCTTTTATCCTCATCTGTAAAATGAGGATATTGACATTTACATTTCTTTATAAAGTGCTTTTAGATCTATGGATGAAAAGTGCTAAGTAAACCAAAACTCTCAATTAAATTAATTGGAGAGAAGGAGCTAGGTCAGTGTTATAGCAAGGTTCATTTATACACCTCTTAATTCTTTTTCGTCTCATGTCTCAAACTGTATTTATAGTTGGAGTTGCTACTATATCCTTTTACCTGTACAAATAGTCTCTCTGGGACAGATATGAAACATATGTGAGAAAGAAGCTTATACTGTTTCCTGCATAGATCCATGAGTTGGACTAAGGGTCCCCAGTCCCGTGTGTTCATGGTAGAAAGCTCTCATACAGGTTCATCACCCTTAAAAATGTATATAAAAAACAGTAATCCAGGGCAATACCTTTGGCATTGTAGCAAATTGCACACTCAGAAAATAAATGCTAAAGCTTGTGCATTGATAAGGGAATGTTTGAGCTTTGCTGGTGGGGAAGAAAATTATGAAAGTTAGTCTAGTGATCTTTCAAGGTCATAAGTAGACTGGTATATGAAAATCTACATCAGTTCAGATGCTGAAGGAACTGTGCTGCATCTGCAAAAAAAAGTCCATATTCTAAGCTTGTCTCTGGTCCATGTGGTTTCTCTTGTAACTCTCAACTGGAGATGGCCATTTGTGGGCATGTAGTTCTTACTGGGAAATACCTATTGAAAAAAATCCTGTGATTTTCATCTTGTCAGTGGTTATTTTAATCATCTGAAGGTGGTTGTATTCTTCTAGGAGATATTTTGTTTTAATGATTCTTGAATGTCTTGCTGCATAATAGTAAAAAAAAACCAAAAAAACCCCCAACCCAAAACAAAACAAAAAAACCCACAAAAACAAACAAACAAACAAAACACAAAATACAAAAAAAAACCCAAACCAGATTATGCATAGAAGCTGGTTTTGTTTTGAAAACTTTGGGAACAGATGCAATCCTTGAGCTGTGATCCCTGCATAGCTCAGAGATCAGAAGTAATAAGAAGCCTCTGAATTATCTCTCTTCTGTTCACAAAGCTTGAACTTAATCTGCAAGGCTGCCTATAGCTGGAACTCAGTAGAATACACCACCAAATACCTGATATGTGCTTGGCTCACACTGGGTGCAAAGGGGAGTTAGCATTCAGAGAACAAAGAAAGTAGGACAGACACCCTTAAACCATAGTTGGGCAGGTCTTCTTGAAAGTTTCTCAATACAGTAAAACTTAGGCTAAAAATTTCACTGCATAGGGAGGAGAAACAAAGTTCTTTGCAGTTTGACCACTATTCTACTTTTACAGTTTTCTGTGTGGATGGGATAAGTGCAGGGAGGTACACCTATCTTAGATGTTTCGCGTTTTAGTGCTGGACTGACTATTTCTGACTGCTTTGAGTCCTCCAAAATTTTTAAGACAAATAGAAAAGAGCCTGGAATATAGCTGTTTTACTTGTGTGTAAGTTTTGATTGACAGAATGTAATTATATTTAATGTTCACACAATTTTAAATAATATGTTTCTATAAAATCTCAGGTGTTTTAGCAACACTGACTTCCAGCTGTGCTGGCAGGGGTGGAAGTGGGATGTCAGACCAACAGTGATCAAATATAAGAGGATGAGCACTAAGTAGGGGTCAAAGACTAGAGACTTAGTGAGACAACAATCTGTCTTTAGAAAGAAATTTACACTTGGAATAAGAAAAAGTGCAGGAAAAGAAAAAGTTTTGTATCAATTATCTTAGAATTACGATTAATTAGTTTAATAAATAATTGAAAAATGACCTGTTGATCACACAAGTCACTGAAGAGTTTCATCTAAATGTCCTCTGTGTTGTCCATCTGCCTGACAAGTGGGTCAGCCGGACAGTGAGAACTAAATTAGGGAAGGCTGTCCCAAGAGAAAATTCTTTTAGCTTAATAAACTAAGATGGACCAGTAAAAAAAAAAACTGAGGAAAAGGAAATCTGAGAGGAAAAGGAGTATGAAAAACACAACTCCCACATGGTATGTCAGAAACTCTTATGTTACAATATTGTATTTATAACTTCCTCACCTGGATTCTGAGTTACAGCATAAGTCACTGACAGCATAAATCTAGTGTAATTCCTCTTGCTACATAGGAGCCAATATGAATTTAGGCTGAGGGAAGATGGTTTCACATTATTTGCATGATTTCAAATATTCCAGAGTAGTGGAGATACCTCCAGAAAGGCCTTCAGAAGGTCATTCTCTAAGCAGAAGTCCTACTTGGAGGTGACAATCCTGCTCGAAAGGTGACTGAAGCTGCATAAAAGTAAAAACAATTCAGCATCTGTCCAATTCTCCCTAAATCAGTATACAATGACTTCGTCTGCTGAATCAAGCTCCAGCCAATCCCCTTCCAACTCTTGGAAGATGTTTGGTTTTTTTCCCTTGCATTTGGAGCTACTTTTAAGTCCTTCTTGAACTCTCCTCTGTCTGCACCACTGCTGTAGCATCACCTGCTGTACGAGGACTCAATGCAGGTATCTCTTGCTTTTGGAAACACCTGCAGACCTCACCATGTGTCATCTGAGTTGATGACCAGTTATGCAAACTCTTCTAGCAAAGTTGAACAAGTTAGTTTGAACAAGGAAGTTGTAGAGAACAGCTTTCAGTCCCATACCTTAAACTATTGGTGGAGCAAGGTGGTGATTTCACATTAAACCAGTGGAAGGTCAGCAAAGCAGATTTCCCCAGTGAGTTAAGAATATGGTATTTAATTTCTTTTTCCTTGTTCAGGGAGCTAAGGACAGACACTGTGGGTTTGGTTTTTTTATATAAAGAAACTCAACCCAAACCTTTGTTATCTCCATGTATGTTGTACTGCCAAACACTGCTGTAATTAAGATATTTTTTTATCATAGAAAAGTTTTGCAGTAAGGCTTTAGTTTGCTATATCCAGTCTTTCCCAAATATCCTGAAGAGGGTTTTTTTTCCAAAATCAGTTGCTGTGCCAATAGCCTATCAAATATGATTTATTTCTGTGTTAATATCTAATGTGACAAATATTTTTAAAAATGGGGTTGCCCCTCTTCTTACATCTATGAATAACAAATGCTAAAGCAACTGGGGGACAGTGCTAGATTAATAAATGGCTTTTCAGATATTAAGGGGTCAGTGCCTTCCACCTTCTATAAAAAAAGATATTTGAGATCTCGATATGTTGCTTCTTTAAAAGATCCTAGTTTTAATCTATTTTTTACCTAAATTTTCAGAATTGCAATCTTATTGGAGATATTGTGCAGATAATAGGAAATTCATTAATTAGTTTGAAATATCCTGTCTTACAGCTTACAATTTTTGTGGATTGGATAGTTTTGAGTAGAAGTATCCAGGGGAAGTAGAACCAAGAATCAGTTTGCAGCTGGAGAAGTAAAAACATTGACTTGGATTGTAAGAAAAACTTTTGAGCAAAGCAAAAGAGAAGGTGACGCATTCTGGGGCAGCCCAAGCAGGCCGTTGGCAAAACCTGCAGCTGCTTACAACATTAAAAGAACAACTCGTGTGCTTGTGCCTGGAAGCCTGGACAGGGTGAGGCAGCGAGAAATACGAAGGCAAGTCTTGCCAGACAGTAACCCATCCCTCATCTCCATAGGGAGGGTTGCTATAACACAGCCGTTCAGGTCTTGTGCTGTAGCCAGCTTTTAAAAATGTTGAACTTTCTCTGACAAGCAGTCTGGCATTCAGAAGTCAACTGCATTCGCTGCAGTTCAGATTTAGTGATTGCTGCTGAATTATTACTGGATGTTGGTATCTTTTTTTAGGCAGCCTGTTCTATTGTAACCAGCTGCACAGTTCTAGCTTGACCAATTGACAGAAAAACCCATCGTATAGAGACTCACCTAGAGATGCTGCTCTAGAGTCAGAAATCAGATGCACTGGCAGAGGATGAGTCAGTGCCCAGTGTCTGGAGTGCACTGTGCTGTAATCAGTGCTGTGGATCCTTCACTGCCTTATGTATGAAATTCAAGCATCTTATTTAGTGGCAGTGATTTCTGTTGATATTGTTTGACGCTTGTTTTAATAGAGGCTTCTCAGCTCTTAGCTTGTACTTTCCAGTTTGTCAGGTCAGAAACTTTCCCCACTCCTTTTGATATACAAATCGTTCTGGGACTGTTGGTGCTATCATCACTGAACGTTTATTGTAGTCGTCTTAACTGGCAGACATAATCCATCTCAAAAACTTAAAATGTTTCATTTTGTCGAGGAAATATTCTCTTGTTGTTCTGTCAGTATAACATATGCTGAGATTGTCTTTAAAAAGAACCATGATAGTCAGATTTTTGCTACTTCTCTGTAGTAATACACATACCAGAATTTCCTTGAAAAATTGAGCTGTTACAAGAATTTCTGCTTGGAAAATAGATTATTAATTACCTCTCAACTCTCAGAAGGGGCATGAATCTTTTAAATACCCTCTACAGAAGTTTGCCTACCTTCTAATGCCCTCAGTAGGATTCTCAACTTGATCTGGTTTCCAGCACTGTCAGGAGAATAGTTTTGCTTTTCAGTGCCGTGTGCTGAGTTTTAACTGGGTGTCATGTTCACTGGAGTAGACACAACAATTTCAAACCAAAACTGCATTATGAGTTACTACAGTATTGCTAATACAAGTATTTCACAAATGACAAAGCTTTGAGGATGCTAGTAAGTGAAGTGATAGGAGATGTGAGGCCTGAGCAAGGAAGATAGAGAAGTGCATGAAACGTTCCTCACCAGAGTTAGACTCCTAAGGGCCTTCAACCTATTTAAAAAGGATCATCATTCATCAGCACCATCATCATTATCTGCTTGATCGGGAGGAGGGGGGGAGGGATAATCAGCAAGAGATGATCAGCATCTTATCACTGAGCTCCTTCATTTCAGTGCTTAAACTGCAGGATTCTTTCTGGAGACATAATTCATATTTTATCATTAAAACTGCTGATCATAACCTCGTTAATATATGGATATTGCTAACACACACAAAAAAGCTAACATGATAAAATGTAACGCTTCTATTAAATTACTTAAACTAGTTTACCTTGCCTCGACATTATTCCCCTCCCTGCCGCTCCTCTGCCATCACAGACACTGCTTGTACATGGCACACAAAATCTATAAACTCTTTCCAGGAATACAAAAGCATTCTCTATGATGTTGATAAGAAACAGGACAGTCACTCTCCCCTGACATATTTGTTCTTTAAAAACAAATCAATGGTGCAGGGATTTGGCACCTGAATGCAGAACAACGGCTTGATGAGGCAAAGATTGTCTTCATTAAGGACATTAATATTCATAGAGAGTAGAAAATCTGACACAAGAGAGGACTCACTAACCTTTTCTCATATTAGATTTTTACTTCTTAACACAATTACAGTCCGGCAATGACTTAATTAATGCTGCTTTTTGTCAGACTGCTTTAAAGAGCTGTCAATTTGGTCCTGCAGAGGCTGTCAGTGAAAGAGAAAGACAGTCATCTAGGCTAAAAAGACACAGGAAGGAATTCAAACACTTAATAACATTCAAAGTGCTATGCAAAGTCACATATCAACCTGTATTAAGGAGAGTTTTTGTCTTTCCTCGCTTCCTACTTATGCTAATATTTTTCAGGTAAAATTGGGGCTGCTGCCACCTCTAATTCTGAAGTACACAGCAGAAAATGAAGAAGGGGTCATCAAACCTAATGTATTTTAGCTTCAGAATATCAGGGATATCTTAGACCCTCTATGGAGAACAGAGGGACTAAGAACCACTCCAGGAATCCTTATTAAATGCCTCCTAATAAAGGTCAGTCTCTAGTGCAAAAAAACTTGCACAGTTGCATCTCCTATTCTCCTCCAACCACTAGAAGCCAGGAAAGTATTCCTCTTGTAAGACTGGATGATTCTCAAAAGACTAGTGGATTTTTCAGCTTTTGAGGTTGGTTCAAGACAGCTTCCCAACTCTGGTGAGCAGCAACCGGTTACAGTAGCTTAGCAGATGAGTGGTCACTCATTATGTTACGGTAACTTATCTGCTTGTAGTTATTTAGCCTTATTTCATATAGCTGCTATAGGGATATATTTAATGCCTTTTTTGGCCTATGTAGAAAATTACCATATGGTATTGGAGCCAGCACTGTGTCTATCCAGCTATTAGTGAACTCTGCTCAGCCCAGCAGCAGTTCATGAGCTGCTTTTTGCAGCTGTTTAAAATATTTTAAAAATAGCATTCATTTGCTTATGTTGCCTTAGGATACCCAGATAGTATGTGAAATCCAGCTTTACATCACATATGCCATTTAATTCTGTGGGTTTTGTTGACTTCTTTTGAGTTTATTTCAGTAAGCACTTCAAGTACACAATGTAAATACAATAGGCATGTTCTTTATGCCAGTACAATCACACCACCCCCCCCCCAAAAAAAGGAAAAAAAAAACCCAAAACAACAACAAAATAATAAATAAAACACAAACCCATAAAGCACACAACTCTGTAAGTGTTATAGTTTAGAAGAATGATTTTATGTTTCTAGAAGAAACACCTGGTTTAACCAGCACAGTCTGATCTGTCTGAAGAATTCTAGTACTGAGGATCATAGAAGAGATGTGTTAAAAGACAGTGAAGAAAGTTTGGAGATATTTTTGATGTTAACTTTTAAATGCTAGATACTATTTTTCATGGTGGGTAATGCTTTTTGAAATGTCCTGCATGAGCATTGTTATCTAAACTGCCTCAGTGATGGGCAAGTGATTGTTTCCAGCATTCCCTTTGGAGGTGAAAATGATGTTGTCAAGTAAATTGCTGGTAAAACTTTTATTGCTTATTATCTTATTTAAAACATGTCTATTGTTCTTGATTCACATGCTGTAAATTGTGTTATAATTCAAGTGGGAACTGAAGCATCTGTCCAAACTAATACTGTATTTAAGGGACTTGTTGTGTTATGGACCATGTGCAGGACTTGATATGCCATAGGCCTCCAAAAATACTAAGAAGTTCTTTGGGTTGGCAGTCAAACAGAAGCACAGATAGGTAACTTCTTTAAGAGATTCATTTTCTCATTTGAAGTTCATGTGTGCAAAACTGTTCTGAGTAGTTCAGCTTTGAATTCAGTAACGTAACATATGAAGGGAGAGGAAGGCTTTTTTAAAGACATAAATACCACTACACTTTTAAACTATTTACCTTAAATAAGGCACAGACTTTCCTCTGAAAACCTAGTGTAAAAAAAGTCTGGTATTATCTTGGAGAACAGAGAGAATTTCCCTAAAATTATGTTATTCTGAATATCTTATTACATGAGTGTGTGTATGGAGGGGACTAAGTTTTATGTAAATGGGGCCACACCTGCAAGAAATCTGTCTCTTCCAGAAAAAAAAAAAAATAAAATAAAGAAAACATTGACAGAGCCTGAGAATTAGGTAACATGAGTACACATTTTTCCCCTGGGGAAATGTTATTTGCTTTGCGGAATGGAGTCCTAGAAGATTTGGACAAACGGAGTTATGCAATCTTAATATGATTGAAGAATTATCTTGTTGACAAGTGCAGAATTACAGATTTAAATCCATTAGCTAAAAGGGTCCACAAACATTTGAATAATGGCCTTTACATTTTTTTCACATTCTTAGAGGATGTACCAAATAGTGTGAAGAAACAGAGTTAAATTGCCTTGTGTTAAAGATAAGGAAGCTTTTTTAATTTCATATTAGAAATAGGAGGTTTGGTCTGTGTTTCTATGCTTACATTGCTCTGTGTTTTTGGCAGCTGGAAAAGTACAAGTATTTTGTAATAAACGTAAATGTCTTCTACTTAAATCCATAAGGTAAGCCACTAAATTAATTTGGTATCAAAGGAAGAGTTTAAGTCAATAGGCCTTTTACAGGCCAACATTACTGATGGGGTAGCAATAGGTTGTGAAAGTAGAATAGCTCCCATATGAAGAGCCAGGTATTCATCTCATGTAATTCAGTTTAATTTCACTGAGGCATCTGAATTCATATTCAGACTTGGAATGTTTTAAATACTTGCATCATGCATTTATCACATTTCAAAGCCGGCTATTCCAAAAATATTCTGTATATAATAAATTTGGTAAGGATGTTTTCATTGTGATTAGTCTCATACTGTAATTGGGACCCAGCAGACATTACCATGTAGGGAAGCCTAATTTCAGAAGTAAATTTCATAAGGGAGTAAATGAGTATATATTTGTGAACTATCTCCTGGAGTAGGGGATTTATTGCTTCATGGACAGATGATAATCTCCTCCTGTAGATGCAATATCAATATTCCAAAAATGGGGGGGGGGGGGGCCCCCCAAACCACAAAACCAAAACTCTTTATTTGTTCCTTAATAATTCCCTTTTCTGTAGCTCCTGATCTAGAGAGTGATTTTCTCCCCTCGCCTCTGTGCTGCACATGTTACTAAGATTTACTTGGTAAATAAGGCCAGTGCTGT
>JAAGNO010014882.1:0-27684 GCA_033439905.1 Ceryle rudis
CGCGCCCTGAAGGGCGTTTGGAGGTAGGGCTCTTCCGCGCTGCGGCGGCCCCACGGGGGCGCCGGGTCCCCGGGCCGCGGTGGAGAACTGCGGGGGCTGAGCTGGCCGCCCACCCCCGTTGCTGGGGACAGGTGGGGCTGAGTCCCCTCAGTCTGAGCGGTCACCGGTGTCTGGAGCGCGTGTGCGGGAGGAGCGGCTCTGGCGGGTGAAGCTGGCTAGTCCGGTGGGGGTGGGGGGCGGTAGGAGGAAGGATGTCATTTGCTGGACTGCTGCGGGCTGGCGGCTGTTGGAGCGCCCGGCCGGCCCGGGAGGGAGTCCAGCATCCTAGGTCTGCGGAAGTTTTGCGACTGAATTCGATGCCGAGGGGGTCTTGCGGGGGACTCGGCGCTGGTCTCCAGCCGCCGTGCAGGGAGACGCGGGGACAGGTACCGCTCGCCCCTGCTGACGGGGGCTCTGCTGTAACCCCTCGCACCTTTTGTGGAAAAAGTGACTTACTATTTTTCAGAAGTAGCTTGAAACTCCCAGGGAAAATAGCTTTAAGAGAGGGTGCTCGAGTTTCAGTGTTTGGAGGAACAGGTACCCATGTCTGGGCAGGCAGGATGCACACACTTGGCTTCTGTGCGATGACTATCTCTGTCGGTGCCATTTTGGATCAGCTTGACTATGGTTAAATTAATTGTGTCGTGGAAAAAGAAACGGTGGTTAGCATATTGTCATGTGGCCGGTGCAAACGTTGATAAAAGTGCTGTTGCCAACAAGCTATTTTTTTTTTTTTATATGTATATGACTATAAATATGTGTGTGTATAAAAATAACATTATGGTAGCATAATGTGTTTATAAACCAGCTACAAATTCCAGAAAGTGGTGGCTTAAAATAGAGGGAGACTTTAGTTTGGTAATTAAGTTCAGAAGATATGTGCTGTAAAACTAAAATGGGAAGTTTCATTTCAACCTCTCACTCAGGCTCAGCCCTTGTTTGTGCAGCCGTTGACTTTAATTCACTCTTGACTGCTTAACTGTTCAGTGGAACAGTATGCAGTAGCAGGTCTGCCGAGGTGCAGAAGACTGTGGTTAGTTGATGGTAGGCTTCTGCAGTGGTGAGTTTTCCTTGAATTATCTGAAGGGAGGGCCGAACCATTTTTATTTATGATGCAGAAAAATGCAGTGAATTTTTGTCTGCTTTTACAGATTTTTCAGAAGACTTATAAACTAATAGTAACATTTGCCGACTGCCAACACACAGTTCCCTAACCGGTGTGGGGAGCAAGTAGGAGGCTTTAAAAAAGCGGCAGTTTTGTGAGTTGGATGATGACTCACTCTGCCTACTGACTGCAACGTGGCTGATCTAAAAAAAATACTTCTGTGCCCTGTATTTTTATAGTCAAAGGGATAGTACTCAGCAGGTTGTATAATATGTCATTAGTCATTCTTGGTCTTTTTCTTGTGAGTAATGATTTGATCATTATCTCGTCTGCATAATCAATTTAACTGAGATCTTTCTGTCTTATTTGTATTTCTGAAAAAGTAAACATCTCATACTTGTCTTTCAGTGTACATCCTGTTTCCTGAAAACTGTTAAATCCCTGTGCAGAAGTTGAACACAAATGGAAGGGGCTTCTTGCATAATGCATGAAGCTGGTTGTGTGTGATGATGTCTGCAAGCACTAGAAATAAATTTGAAGATGACAGCTCTTCTGTGGGTCACTTCTGTTGCTCTCTCCTGAAAACTGATCTGTTTTAAAAGCATAGCTGTAACCACTTAAGAAACTAGTATCTTTGTGTTTCCTTCTTTAAACTTTGTGGGAGGAAGGAATAAAAATTATCATCTTGGAAATGTTGCAGCCTAAATGAAAACATCAGTGTCTGTATGAATAGCCTATTCAGCACAAATTGGGGTGATAAACCCCCATTTTGTCCATGGTGTGTTTCAAGTGGTTAGAGTATGTTACACAACAGAAGAGGAATTTGTCATTTTTGCTTATTTAGTGTGTATTTTCAAGACAGTTGGGCTGATGGGTATGACTTTCAGTGAAACTGAAAATGTATCAAGTGAGCATTTGTGTCACTCTTTGTAAGTAGTAATATTTATAAAACCCACCTCCTTATTTTGCAAAGCTAAAAACTATTGTGAAATGTAAAGAAGAAAATTTGTTAATTTCAGCTCATTTTGGCTTGAGAAAAGCTTTGATTTCTTCTAGTTGATTACCTTCTAGGTAATTATTATCTTAGAGTGAAAGAAAGCTTGGGGTTAACTTTTTTTTCCCCCATCCCTCCTATCTGCTTCTGATCCACAGGACTGTTTGTCTTAAATGTATGTTTGCTATTAACTTGTGGACGAGAAAATTAGTTCAGCTGCTGCCCTGGCCCTGGTGTGAGTGGTGTCCTGGATGCCACACTCCTGACAGAGGGGCCAGCTCAGGGTGATGGCAGCGAGGGGCTGTGCTAGGTGAGAGACCAAACTGGCATAGTGAAAGAGAAGTGTAGTTAACATGTGGGGTTAGTTTAGTTTTAATAGTGGGGCATTTTTGATAGGACAATCTGTAATTGTTCTCACTGTACTCCTGTGAGGTGCTGTGTCTGGTAGATAAGCTGCCTCCTGGTCAGCTTTCTAGGACTAGATCCTGGGTTTTGTGCCTTTGGGATTAAGTCATTTACTCATAGTTACACAGGAAGTTTGTAGCAGGACTGGGTCAAATTGAAGGTTGATGTTGTCAGTGTTTATTTTCTTAGCTAAATCACTCTGATTCTGAAAATGTTTACATACCTTCTAAAAATGGTGTGGTTAGTGGTCACCTTGTAGAAAGAGCTGATGGTTAAAAATGCATCACTTCATGAATGAAAATATTAGGACTCCTACTTGAGTAAGCAAGTGGGTGATAACTCCCTTTTCCTTGAAGCAGTAATGTCATGACTACTTTCATGTTGTAGTTCTTCCATTGCCTTCATTTATTCATGGCAGTAAGGGCTATGATCTGAGTTACGGTGAAGAGATAAGTAGATATCGCATCTTGTTACTGATGGGCATTTTTTTGAATCTGCACCAGTGCTGTTTATTGCAGCTAGCTAAAGAGGGGTTCCAGATGTGTTGCCCAGCTGATACAAACTGATTCAGTATGGCTGCATATTGAAGACATCAGCAATGACATCAGCAAACAACAAGCCTAATTATGAGGAAGAATGCAACCAGTTTTAGATGGTCCCGAGGTTATAAAATACATCTTATTGCAGGGTATTTAAACAGAGTCCTTAGGCCTTGAGTTAACATGAAATTTAAAGTGTTAGTGTAAACTACAGAAATGAATTTCCACAACTCTTTTGGGAGGGAGTGGGGAACGAAAGGAAAATGATCTGGGGTGATGTAAACTTTTTTACAGGCAGCAGCTGAGAACATGAGTCTGAAAGTTGTGGTTGTGGTTTTAAAAAAGCAAGTTGAAAATTAAGAGGCCAGGCTTCTGGTTTTTAATTGTGAACAAAATGTTGGATGATCCCTGATGCTACCTTATCAAATTCATCCTAATGTTAATATTTGTTCTTTAAATAAATTCATGGGTATTATAAGAAGGATCCTCATGCTAATGTCTTAATACTGGTATAAATTCAATATAGCTTTGAAGAAAGTAACAGTGTTACCTCATGTCTGTAATAAGGTTATAATAGCCCTTATAAAACAATGTCTAAAATTAGGACTCTTGGCAGTATTTGAAGAAAAGAATCTTAGGGTGACAGTTACACATGCTGATTAAAGAAAGCTTTGGAGATCACCCTTCTGGCAGTATGCTATACCACATCAGTGGAGGACAGCTCAGCACTTTTCAGTCTAGAATACTATGTTTGGTGATCTTTTTTTAAAAAGAAACATCCATCAGAGGATAGCATGTGTTTCCTCCTTCTGTCCTGTGTCATGTGGCTGCACAAATATTGCAGGCAGGTGGTGTGTGGCAGGGGGTAGCAAACCAGGGTGTGGGGGCTGTGTGTGGCAGCCAGACTTGAGCCCAAGGAATGGTAATATTTAAATGTGTTCAAACAGTCTTGCTTCTGTTTGCCAGTGTGGTTTGTTGTTTTTTTGGTTGGTTGGTTGTTTTGGTTTTGGTTTGGTTGGTTTGGGTTGGCTTTTGGGGTTTTTTCTCCTTGCATGCAATTCTGATTACTTTAGTGGATTGAAGCCATTATTGAGAATATATTCATTTATCAGCTGCTCTTGGTGCCCTGCTGGGAATGGGGAGACTTGTTTTGCTTGCTCCTGGTTTTTCCACTGAAGTGCTAACACAGTTTTAAGGGAAAACACTTGTTAAATTACCTCTGAAGTGGTAGGTTAGTTTGGAGAACTTTACATTTGCTTAGAGAGCTGAGTCATCTGCTGAAATGTGTTAATCTAAAATCAAACACAAAGCCATTTAGCGGTTTGATGTGACCTATAGTTGTTGGGGAAGAACATACAAGTGATTTGTAATGGAATTGCCCCAACCACACTGTGTAAGGTACACCTCTGACTCTTGTTTGTGTCAGCTTGGAGCTTTTAAAAGAAATGATATTGTGCATAAATGGAACATGTGGTCTTTATGACTGCATTCTGCTGATGCAGATAGGGACACTTACTGAGAAAATTACCTCTTTTGTTTTCATAAATAGCAATTGCATTCGTCAAAACTATTAAAAAATAAATGATGTCTGAAAGTGCCTACATGTTAGAGGAAATGGTTATAGAATTTATCAGTTACTGTGTAAATATACTCACTGTTAATTTTTCTGTGTAAGCTAGACTGGATAACTATAGAATTAATTGAAAAAATAATAATATTTATCTAATTTGTAGGAATTACCCCTATTATTCCTGTAGCAGTAAATCTATAGAGGCAAGATTGTGATTTGAGACGTTAGTAAACTTTTTCTGAAATCACATGGATTTGGCATTGGATGTGTGCTGTGTATTCTGGAAAGTCAATAAATACTGGGAGTGCACAAACCTTACCCTTTCTGTGTGAACGGTACCCCATTATCTCTTCCTATGGTGAAATAGTTAAAAACCTGATTTTTGTCTTTGAGTAAAAGTTTAGTGGAAAGAATGATCCCAAAATTTAGTGACTGAGATGCAGGATATTATTTCTGACATGTCTCTTATCAGCTGTGTTGAAGAATTACCAAGTTTTCTGTGATTATTCCCTTCTTTATTAAGTAGGACTTTCTCATTGCGTGCCTTACGTTCCCAATTGGTTATATCTAAAACTTCCACAGTATATGTTTAGACATGGTGATTGGTGATTATTGCCAGTTGTCCTCCATGAGTATGAAATGTATATGTCATTACTAATTAGTTTAGCTTTTGTGATGGTTTCTTATTTTGTAACTGGACACTAACTAAGTTTATTTAGGACAACTTAAGGACTTGTGGGGAGAGGAAGACTTCTGTATGTACTGAAGTACTGACAGGGTTTTTTTCCTCTCCTTTTCAGGTTGTCACGGAGTAAAATGGATGGTAGCTTTGATTGTGATTGTGGTGAGCTGGAGCCACCTGATCATTAACAGAAGGCATCTTTTGTAAATCAAGAGCTGCCAGTTTCCTGTTTAACTAGACTGTAAACAAAGGAGAAAAAGAGGAGGAAGAAGGAAAGAAAAAAAACAAAACAACAACAACATAGTGCTTACCAGCACCATAGAATGACGCTGCTCAGGACCAGTCCAACACTGAATGTATCTGCACTGTGAGGAGGAGGATGTTAATAGAAGCCTATTATGTGCATATTTATTCACACTTTTGTTAAATGTTAACCAATTTATCACAGTAGAGCTGAGTGCATAGTATGTCATTTCATTCCATTTGAGTTTCTTGTGAGTATTTTCTTCAATGTCTGCAGAAATGCTGCACCTTTCTTGAACTATGAATGCTGCAATCTTTCTATCTTATGCTCAGTTTGAGTTCTAGAGCTTACAGGCTCTAAATTCAAGGGGACACAACAGGCCTGGCTGGCTCATAATGAAATGAGAGTGTCAAGAAACCATCTTACAGTCAAAGCCAAGTGTTTCTTCTCCCTTTCTGTAAGACCTTTCCTTCAGATACCAGTGGAAGTGTCTCTGCGTGTTTACAGAAGCTTAGTATTTTGAGGAAAAAGAAACTTAAAGAATTTTAAAATGGCAGAAAAATTTGAAAGTCTCATGAACATTCATGGTTTTGATCTAGGCTCTCGGTATATGGACTTAAAACCACTGGGCTGCGGTGGAAATGGCTTAGTTTTTTCTGCTGTCGATAATGACTGTGACAAAAGAGTGGCTGTCAAGAAAATTGTCCTTACAGATCCCCAGAGTGTTAAACATGCTCTACGTGAGATCAAAATTATTAGAAGACTTGACCACGATAACATTGTCAAAGTATTTGAAATTCTTGGTCCTAGTGGAAGCCAGTTAACAGATGATGTGGGCTCCCTTACAGAGTTGAACTGTGTTTACATTGTCCAGGAATACATGGAGACAGATCTGGCTAATCTGCTAGAGCAAGGCCCTTTACTGGAAGATCATGCCAGACTTTTCATGTACCAGCTGCTACGTGGGCTCAAGTATATTCACTCTGCAAATGTTCTGCATAGAGATCTCAAACCAGCTAATCTTTTCATTAATACTGAAGACTTGGTGCTGAAGATTGGTGACTTTGGTCTTGCACGAATCATGGATCCTCATTATTCCCACAAGGTATGTGAAGAGTGGGAATATTTCAGTGATACACTGACAACTGTGCCGCCTTAAAATAGCATCTTTCTGCCATTCAGAGAGGTAGATAGTCTGTGGAAGGCCTTGTTAGCAGTTGGGATATACTGGGGATCAGATAGTATAACTGAAATGCATTCAAGAGTAAAACAGACCTATGGATGACGTGTTTTGTCTCAGTCAGGACTACTGCAAGCATTTTTTTTTTTTTAATATATGTGTTCAGAAAAGCAGATTTTTAACAGTGAATACAGAACCTGAGATTAAGAGCAACATTTAGAGGCATAACTACAGAAGCTTTATCTATGTGGTGCATTCATAGTATGCAAGTGTGGCTCCTTCCTGGGACTGATTTAGAGATACTGTCTTCCTGATTTAGGTAATGTTTCACAAGAGTGTTCATTATCATCTCTGCATTTATTTGACATCTGGGAATAAAGTTTTGCTGCAGTACCCCATTTGACTAATAAATATTGTTACACATCTGTGTTGTTGCTCCTCACTCAGAAGACATTGCTGTTCCATTTTAAGAGGCTTAGTTTAGTAGTGGGCATGTGGTACTATCCCTAGGACCTTGAGACCTAAAAAATAGGTACTAATGCATTAAAAAAAACCCCATAACTCTTAAAAAAAAATCTAAGCATTTTTTTTTTTTTTAACTTAATTTCATTAGGGACATCTTTCTGAAGGATTGGTTACTAAATGGTACAGATCGCCCCGTCTTTTGCTTTCTCCAAACAACTACACTAAAGCCATTGACATGTGGGCTGCGGGTTGCATCTTTGCTGAAATGCTGACTGGGAAAACCCTCTTTGCAGGTGGGTACAAACAAATTGTATGTGTACAGTCCTAAAAGAAGTGGTACTGCTTAATTATCTTCCTAAAGAAAGTTTGCTTCTTGTGGCTGATACCAGCAGTCATTGACTATCAAGATACACTATTTTATTATGCAACTATATAAGTAAACTATAAATCTATGTATTTTTAAAGCAGAAGGCATTTCGATTTTTGTTACTTGTACCAGTGTGTATTTGGATAAATAGCACAATTTAATTTAGTACTCTCATATTGTAAATTTGCCTGTGATTAGGTTAAGTTAAACTTAGTGGATGCCTAAGAAGTGTTATAAATACATGTATTTTAGTGAGTTGATGTATTCATGGAGTATTTTAGTATTATGAATGCCCTGAGTATCATATTCTTAAAAACTTTTTTTATAAAGTCAACCTCATCGCTTTTCAGTTTTTTATATTTTAAATTATGAAGGGTAGTCCCTTTTTCCCCATTCCCCATATTTTTGTCATCTACAGGCTGTTTTTTACCTGACCTTTGTTTCAGTGATACGGGGAGGACTCTTAAGGTTTAAAATTTTAGTGTGACATATGAAGGGAATGTGCAACCTCCAAATGTTCCTGGTGAGATAGGAAGCAATGCTCTGGTCCCATTGGGTGCATCTACATTAGTGCTTTAGGGTAGTATCGGGAGCAAATTTTTGAGGCATATCTCTTTCTGGCCACCCTGTACAACATTGCTGATCTATCTCAGTGCACAAACTGGAGTCTTATTTGATAAAATGAAACTGTCATTTGCACTGTATATCACCCCATATACTTCACCAGCTGGTAGGCATTCAGTCCATGGGAGCAGATGAGCTAGGCTAGGGTAACCCCTGAAATGCTTATTTTGTGTGCACCCTGGGCCTCAGCAGCAGCTATCTCATTAAAGCTCACTCTTGGATTGCTCCTGTTGGTCTAAATTACTGGAGTAATACAGATAAAACCTCTGAAAGTTGGGATGTGTTTCAAAGTTCACATTCCTTTAGATACAGGTGGACTAAAAGCACACCTCTGCAATAATTCTTAGCTCAAGGATTGGGAGTTCGTCCCATTAAGCACTATTAATAGAATACTGCCACCTTGAAGTTGTCATTTTATAGAAATTGGTGATTAATATGCAAATGGACTTTTCTTAATTTGCAATGAGTCGCTGACTGTTTGAGTTACGAACTATTGGAGTAATGTCCCCAGTGTGTTAAATGCTTGGCTGATCAGAGATTTTTTAGGATTCCATTGCATCAAGGACTTCTACTGGAAAATAGAGAGATAGCGGGGAAAAAGTCTGCAGATTTTAGCAGTCAGCATGGATTGATGGCAACTGCTAGCATTTTGGCTTTTTTGTTTTGAGTACTATTGGTATTTGCCAAAAGTTTTTATTGGTTTAATAGATGTGTGTGAGTTAGAAATTATTTTTTATTCCATTCAGTCTTAGTAACCAAAACTTACAAACTTCAGATTTATGTGCCCTAATTGTGTTGCGTAGATGCGGATGTGTCCCTCTGAAAATTTAGTGCTGCCATGGTTTTCTGATCTAAAGAAGAGAGGACTTCTAATGTCATGCATTTGAAAGGGTAGATGGTTGGAGATATGACAGCTTGTCCTGAGACTCTGAATAAAATTATTTGCAAACAACTTTGTTTGGAGGGCTTGATTTAGTTAATTTGCATCTTCCTGTTTACTTTTGAACCATCCATTAGGAATCCTGCTCTCTGGAAAGGTGATGGAGATAGGAAGGAAGAATGCAGATTGAAATTGCAGATTACCTGGGATGAGGGAGGGAAGGGAAGCTGAGGCAGACGAATTCTGTAGCTGTTCCAAACAACTTCTCTAATATTTATAAATAAATACTTTCAAATGCTCATTTCACTTATAGTGGAAAGAAAGATGATTAATGTTTAGGATTGAAATGATATAGTAGAATATTTTCCAGAAAATTACAGACAGTATAGCATCTGATAAATTACTTTAATAGTAGTCTGAAGTAGGAGGACAAACCAGCTTTTTCAATCCATTAAATTTGTGTGCTAACACAAGGCAGTAATGATTCATTTGGAGAATGTAGGTCCTGGTCAGATTTTCTGTAGTGACTTTGCCTCAGCTTTTCTTTTCAGTCATCTGACAGATGGTAGGATGTCCAGTGCACACTGCCATGCAAACTGCTGAAGGCAACTGGTAGTGCATAGATATTTGAGATGGTACCATCTCTTTCTGGCCCCATTTGTTTTTTATATGTAATGTCACAGGTATCAGTATCACTGATGATTGCTCAGAGCTGCTTGGTGAAGGAGGGAAGCAGTGGCATGCAAATAATTCTAAATAGCTAGCTGGATCTCTAGCATGCTGCATGCCTCTTAAAAGCTGAACAATAAATTGAGGTAGACAAGCTGTATTTCTGGGTACTCCAGCTGCACTGGTACTGAATATAGATGCTGATCATTAGTCAGAACTGACCTACTGTTTAGGCCCTTACAGTTCTTACTCAGGGAAACTTGAGGTAGTGTTAAAAGTGTACTATAATTTTAATCATAATAGCATGCTTTTTTTGTTGTTTTAAACAAGAGTATAGTCCTTAACTGGCAGGTGAGTTTTGTTTTGCACCTGACAGTAATACAGTGCTTCTTAGTAGAATATTAATACAAAGGGTTGTGGCCTGTAAGATCTCTCACTGAGCTAAACCACTACTGTTTTTATTAATAGCGAACATATAATTCAAAGTGAGGTCAAATATTGAATTAATGAGGTGAATCAGTTAAAAGAGGAGGATTGCATTATATAGTATATAACAAAAAGATAGGTTGTTGCTGTAGGGTACCTCATCTATGGTGAAAGCATCCTTGCAAAAGCTTACGGTTAGGTCGCTTTATCTGCGTAGCAGATCTGTAATTCTTCATATGCTACAGCATTTTTGAGAGCTCTTGATTTATTATCATTCAAATTGAGAACTTCAGCTTTTCCTCTGTTGTAGGAGATAATGGTCTTCTACTGAAAATAGCTTCTTGGAGCACAATTTTGACATGCCTTTATATACAGCGATCAGAAGTGTCTGAAATTGAAATAAAAGCTTGTACTTTCTCTTGGTGTTTAGGTGCACATGAACTTGAACAGATGCAGTTGATTCTAGAATCAATTCCTGTTGTACATGAGGAAGACCGTCAGGAGCTTCTCAATGTAATTCCAGTTTACATTAGAAACGATATGACTGAGCCACACAAACCTTTAACTCAGTTGCTTCCAGGCATCAGTCCTGAAGGTAAGTAATTCAGAGAAAATTTACTTTCAGTATTTCAAAATCATGAAATAGTGAACAATTTTACAGTGCATGTGTATTCAACTATACAGTGTGTTGCTACTATACGATGCATCTGTGCATTCTCTAAAGCAGGGTTGTCTTCTGTTGTAATAAAAAGTGTTTACATGATATCTGCACCAAAGATGACCAAGTAGCTTTGTGAATCTCTGCTGGACCTATTTGCAGTGGAATTGGTCTATTTAGAGACACTGGTCTTCTAAATATAAGGGAACGTTGGAGTGGAGTCAGCATAAAACAGTCTTTCAAATGCTTTTAAAAGAAAGTCTGCCAACCAAGCTGACACCGGTATTTCCTGATAGCTGTTGGTGCATACTGATTCAGCTTGGAACACTCTGTCACTTAGTATTGATTCCTGCTTTAAGTTTATTGTTGATCTTAAGTTTGACCTTTACTCTTCTAGCTTTCCTATGGCTACAGAATGCGTATTTGGAGTATACTGTATCTGATACTTCACAGGAAAATGCATGCCTCTAGAGCAAAGTACTGAATATTAATCTTCAATTCTAGACGTTTGAAATGTTGGTTTTCTCCTGTTTAATGGTAACCTCTTTTCTGCAGCGCTAGACTTTCTGGAGCAAATTTTGACATTTAGTCCCATGGATCGATTGACAGCAGAAGAAGCTTTGTCCCATCCTTATATGAGTATTTATTCCTTTCCAACGGATGAGCCTATTTCAAGTCATCCTTTTCACATTGAAGATGAGGTTGATGATATTCTGCTGATGGATGAAAGTCACAGCCATATTTACAATTGGGAAAGGTAAATCTATCTCTTACTGTGGCATGTAACGTAACTGAATGGTTGCGGACTTGAAGTAGTGTTGCTTCATGGGCATTGTTTCCTTTTCTGTTTTTCTTCTCAAGTTGACCTGAGAATAAACTTTTGCCTTATAGACAGCACATTGTTATTGAGTTTATAATTCATTAGACTGATTTGGATATACTGATGCATTCCTGAGATACACTTAGGACTATAGTTAATCTCTCCATTACCCTTTTTTTTTCCCAAAAAAAAAAATTTATTTAAAAATCATGCTTAAAACTCTGTTCATTTAAAGTTTTTTCTTGTCCAATGCTTAGCATATATAACAGTAAAGAGATTACAATAGTCATTTAAAGTCACGTTAAGAGTTGTGTAAATGGAGTGAGCTACTGCACATGATTCTGGACTTAAATCTTTCAGCTGTGCATATGAGGGTTGCTTTATGTCAGATTTATTTTGGATTGAGGAAAAATCTTATCTGTGTGGAATTATTATTTTGTAAGGGAATTTCTAAATGTAACTGTCTCTTGGAAGGTAGAAAACTTGTGTTTTGTTTTTGGGGGGTTTTTTAGCTGCTAATACTTAGGAATTTGTTTTACAGATACCATGAAAGTCAATTTTCAGACCATGATTGGCCTATTCATAATAACTACGAAGCTGATGAAGTTCAGCGTGATCCAAGGGCTCTTTCTGACGTTACTGATGAGGAAGAAGTGCAAGTAGATCCCCGTAAATATTTGGATGGAGATCGTGAAAAGTATCTGGAAGATCCTGCCTTTGACACCCACTTCTCTACCGAGCCTTGCTGGCAGTATTCAGATCACCATGAAAACAAGTATTGTGATCTGGAATGTAGTCACACTTGTAATTACAAAATGAGGTCATCTTCATACCTAGATAATTTAGTTTGGAGAGACAGTGAAGTTAACCATTACTATGAGCCCAAACTTATTATAGATCTTTCAAACTGGAAGGAACAGAGCAAAGAAAAGTCTGATAAGAAAGGCAAGTCTAAATGTGAAAAGAATGGGTTGGTGAAAGCTCAGATAGCGCTTGAGGAAGCATCACAGCAGCTTGTTGAAAAAGAAAGGGAGAAGAATCAAGGATTTGACTTTGATTCATTTATAGCAGAAACCATTCAGCTTAGTTTACAACACGAGTCTACTGATGTTGATAAATTAAATGACTTGAATAGCTCAGTGTCTCAAATAGAGTTGAAAGGATTAATATCAAAGTCAGTAAGCAGAGAGAAGCAAGAGAAAGGAATGGCTAATTTGGCACAGTTAGAAGCTCTGTACCAAACTTCTTGGGACAGTCAGTTTGTAAGCAGTGGGGAGGAGTGCTTCCTCATAGACCAGTTCTGTTGCGAAGTAAGGAAAGATGAACAAGTTGAAAAAGAAAATACTTACACCAGTTATTTGGACAAATTTTTCAGTAAGAAAGATGATGCTGAAATGCTAGAACCTGAGCCAGTAGAAGAGGGGAAGCCTGGGGAGAAGGAAAGAGAAGAGAGCTTTCTCAGTAACAGTGGAGAGCTCCTCTTCAACAAGCAGCTTGAGGCTATAGGTATTCCTCAGTTTCACAGCCCTGTTGGTTCACCACTGAAATCAATACAGGCCACGTTAACACCTTCTGCTATGAAATCATCTCCCCAGATTCCCCACAAAACATACAGCAGCATTCTGAAACATCTAAATTAAAACACTCAGCAGACATTTCTTTTATATTCATGGGATGTGTTTGTCTTTTTTTATTACTAGTGTAAGTAATTTTTTTTACTTGAATCAGACGGTGTAATTTTGGTATGGATTTCATTAGTTTTCTGTTTACCATTGTTTTTACAATCCAGAATTACTTTCTATACATGAGTTAGTTTTGTTTTTAAACTGGCATGTCGTTTGCACACAAAATTAAAGAATAGAGCAAAATAATGCAAAATGCAGGAGGTAACAAAAAATGCACTAAACCAAGTAAAAAACATTCTCTCAGTAAAACAGTGTCCGTGTTTTGCAGAAAAAGAACCTTGCCTTGAAATTTACACAGTGAGACTGTACATAATTGCATGAAAATATCTATTTTTCCCAAAACATTTTTTCATCCATGCATATTTTAGAGTTTTTCATACTGTACACATTTCTTAGACACATGATACCAGCAGCAACTCAAATGAATGCAGAATTTGGTACGCATGTGTTATCTACCTCAAGGTAACAGCAGTATGTGGCAAAACATTAACCACCCATAGTGCTTCTCATTATGCACTTCTATTTAGCCAGCATTATTGTAGTAGCTATTCTTATGGAAAACCATTCAATATTTATAAATGTTCTGGTATGCATTCTTTATAGTGAAGTGTTAATATGCAGCACTTTTATTTATTTTAGCAAATAAGTATATTTCTGTAATTATAGCAAGTCAACTTAATTTTTGAGTATGTTTCAGACAAAAGTTTTTGTTTAGCACTATGGTTTTATTGCCTACATAGCTGGATATATATTAACATCGGCTTATTCTGAGGCTATCCAATACATTTTTATTGTTGTTTTTTAGTTTTCATTTCAAGTAAAGCACTCACTGTGTATAGGAATTTGTAATTGGAGGTGCTTGATCTCTACAAAAGAAATTAGGAATTGCTTTATTATCAAATGCTCCTAGAAGTCTTAATTGTGTTAATTTTTAAAAAATTTTGTAATGTTAGTTGTGTGCATGGAAATAATTAAGGTACAACATTACTGTAGGTTAAAGTTCTATAGGGTGAGACATTTTGTTTTTACTGTATGTTTTTACTGAATGATTCCTGTCCCACTCCCAACCCCCCTCAAAAGCAAGCATGAATAAAATTAAGTTAAATATAGCATGTAGCATCTCAGTCTTCTGAAAATTTGTTTTACCTTCTGATTTTTTTGAAATACTGGATGTATTATTGGCTCCCCTGTTTAAAATGAAAAACAAATAAAAACATGGCCAGCAAAAAGGACTGATTTTGATGCTTTGTTCAACAAAAGAGCTGTTCCTGTAATGCAGCTGGCTGTATTGTGAAGGCAGGCCTGCTTGCCAATGCATGAGAAATTGTCTTCCAGTCTACTCTGGAAGTGCTTCTGCAGGGGAGGCAGCACCCTGGAAGGAGACTCTGGAAGTAAACTTCTGTCCCAGTGCCTGACGTCTGTATTGAAGAAAAAAATCTGGTGTAAAGGGTATGGCTGTGAAAGTGTATGTAGTTTCAATAACCATTTTTGTTGAAATTGCGGTTGACTTCCAGAGTATAAGTGAGCATTACTGTTTTATCAATGCTTTAGACAGAATAGTGTTGAAGGGGGAGACCTACTCTGAGAATGTGTGAGCACCTTCATCTTGCTGGCAACCTCGAGAGAGGGTAATTGTGCAGATCCCTCAGCCAAGCGACTGTCTGGAGCACTTTTACAAGGAGGTTTCAGGAACAGGAACTCCTGTGGGATGTTTCAAAATGTGCAGATGTGTCTCAGTTGCAGCAAGCCTTAAGAACACTACATGTTTCTCTTCCAGTTGCTCCATCAGAACCATTCCCAAGGGAGCTAATTAGCTGTACAGTAAAGCTGCATCTTTTGGCAAACTACACCTTTTTCCATGACCAAATTTTTTCATTCCTCCTCCCCTGCTCCTCTGGCTGCAGCCTCCCCAAAGCGAGGAGCTGCCCCTTCAACATGGCAGAAAATGCTCACTTGGGGAGAGGGGACAGTCCATGTCTTTGGGCATGGTATGCGAGTGTTTATGGAGCCACAGCAATTTGTGTGTATGGGGCTGTCAGGACAAGGTGATGGCTGTTTC
The DNA here is from genome assembly GCA_033439905.1 of Ceryle rudis. NCBI lineage: Eukaryota > Metazoa > Chordata > Aves > Coraciiformes > Cerylidae > Ceryle > Ceryle rudis. Next base: position 15,412 of record JAAGNO010014882.1, read on the forward strand.
TCCTTGGCAAAGGACTTGTTCGAAGTGCATGGTAAGGGGTTTTTTTGAGATTGGATGAGAACAGTTGGCGGTACTTAGAAACTGGAAACAATTCAGTTTAACAGCATATCTTGTGGAAATTAAGTTGTTTTTTTTTTCCTTTTCTTGAATTTTTATTAACACAAATGAGCCTCAACACTGCCAAAGAAACCTGTGATGGTAGAAAGGGAATATTTTACACTTGAAAGAGGAAAGTCAAGTATCAAGCCTACTTCCGACATGGTGCTTCACTGCCTTTGAGTTCTAGTTTTGCTGTGGGAGCAATGCTGTATGTGCACTGCTGGCCACTTTGGTGAAAACCCTGCACTTGTGACCAGCTCCATCTACAGATCATTGGCATATACAGCTAGGCTAATCTGGCTATTTAAGTAGAAGTAATTCCTAATGTGGAAGCAATTAAAGTGCTTTGTAAGGACCATGCAAAGGCAAATCTACTGCTTAGAAAGTGAAGATGTTCCAGGGGTAGTGTTGGGTTCTCCCTTGGCAAACTGCAGGAGCCCTACCAGGGGAGAGCAGTCCAGAAAGTGTGGGGTTTCATGGGGGCTTCCCAGTGTGTAGAAGGTGGTTTCTGTCCTACACTCATCAGCCATGGCTGACCATCCCTGCAGGGAAAAAAATAGGATGCTTACATGTATAGCCCTTTGGCTGTGACCTAGCAACTGAATTGTCTCCAGAAACAAATTATGGAAGAGGCTCAAATTATAAACCACCTAAAGGGACCACTATTTAATGCCAAGGTTCTTGACAAGTAAAATGGAACACCCTTATTTAACAAAAAAGCAAATAAGAAAGGCATCTTTTAAAAGCCAGCATTTTAAAGCATATCTAACAAGAACTTCAGCTAGAAGAGGTGATGTTTGCCCTTACTAAAGAGATGAGAACAGGGCATTTTACATGTACTGTCATCACATGAGATCTAATAATTTCAGACTGGCACAATGCTGAACAGTGTTCTGATCAGTTCTCAGCCATGGTCAATTAACTTTCTCACAATTGTTTAAATTTTAAATGAGTTGCTATATATAATCTCATCTCTACATAAGACTTTGCCTATGGTGCTGTTAGCGGTATGACTGCAGCACAAGTAGTGGGGTTACTGCACAAATAGGGTGTCTTAGGTAGGCTTTGCCTTGGGCTCAGCTGGTCTGCTGGGGCTGTAGGCTGGACGTGAGGTTCTGCAAACCGTCTGGGAATGGGGACAGCCAGGCAGGCCCTGCTGCTGCGTCTTCTCTGCCCCTGGTCAGCCCGAGAGCCTGTAGCTGCAGCAATGAGCCTGCTGCTTACAGCTACATTTGTATGCCTTGATTTACTTTGTTTTCCTGTCACCTCGTTACTGCTTTTTCTGTGCTGTAGGAGTTCTTAGAAGTCTGCCTGGTACATACATTTAAAGCCTTGCTAAATTCTCATTTTGGTCTGGCTTATTGCCTGGAAGTGTTAGTTTACAAACCGGGTTTTAATACCTTTTTACAGGGGGGAGGCTTCCTCCTGGAGAGTTTTCCCTCCATATGGAACTGTGTTGTTCTGGAGCTACATTTTATTTTATTTATTTTATTTTATTATTATTTTTCCTCCCTAATCTCTGTGATAGAGATACCAAGTTTTTCCACACGTGGACTTTCATCCCTTACTCTATAGCTGTGTATACGATAAAAGACAGAGAATTGTACTTAAGAGTTCTGAAGAATCCAGTGACACGCTGTGGTGCAGATTATTTCTGGGTATCAGTAGAGAGGGAAAAGCAGCCTCAAATTAAATCTGCTCTCACAAATCTTCATTCCTTTATTTATACTCATGTTCCTTTTCTGTTGCTGAGATTTGGAAGTGCTTGTCAAGCCTTCAGTTAGGTTTTGCACATATTTAAATAGTAAACTGTCCTTGTTCTTCCAGAGATGCAGTGATGAGCAACAGCAGCCCTGAAACAATTTGTTCCTTATTCCTTGAATTATTTCAGTGCTTTCAAAATCCTGCAAATGCTTGTTTGTTGTTCTGCCACTGTTTGCGTCAGACTTGAGCTGAACAACCTGGGAAGTAATGCTGCAGGGTATTTAGAAACAAGCAAATAATCCAGATCACTGTTAGCACCCAGAACTCTTGGGCTTCCATTCCAGTGTCTCTATATTTAAAATGGTTATCTGCTTACTCGGAGTGCTATTTGAGAACTCCTTAAAATACTGACTGCTGAAGAGTTCAATGACTTCTTTTGACTGAGGATTAGCGTCGCTGGTGATTTGCATGCACCAGACCATCTGCAGAGGGAACTCTGCCCTGGTAGCCCATGTTGACATGGTGATAGCTGGGTACAGCCTCACTCTGCAAATAACTGTCAATAGCTGGCAGCAGTCACAAAATGTCATTGATTTTGCTCTGGCATCTGTCTGTTACATCCTGATTGCAAAGCAGCCCTTCTATAGTGAACTCTGATAATAAAATTCCTCACGTAATCTATGTGCTGGTCCACTGCAGCCAAAATTACTTTTAACCTTTATGTCACCCAGCCTGGATGTTATGTGTGGTATGAAATACAAAGGTGCATTTTTTTGTAATGGGGTGTGGGATTGGGAACATACAACTCATCCAGCTGCAGAACCAGTGATATCAACCCACTTTCACAACCCACTTTCACGACCCACTCACCCTACCCAGTTGCCTTGCTGATAAAATAATGATGCTGGGCTGTGATTTTGCCCAGGACTGCAGGTGGTGTGGCAGGGCTCCTGCTTTGGCGAGTGCATCCTCTGCTGCCATGGTGGTGGGGGTCCCTTGCTGTCCCCTGGCACAGCACAAAAGGCCACTGAGTAGGACACAGCTGTATGGAAAGGGATGTGGAGAAGGACTACTTCTGTATTAGTGAGGGACTCGGGTTAATCTACACTTACTGATAAAACTCAGTGTTTCTACAGCAGGAAATCATTACTAAATTGGTAGCTAATGGTTTGTTGTGTTTGGGTTTTTTTTTTTCAGTTTTAATGTTTGTTTCCTAATTGGTAGAAGGCTGGTATATTTTGTCCTTATTCAGTAGTGTTCCCCATTAATCGTACCTTCACCTATACTTCTGATTTTTCCAAATTTCTTTTAACTTCAGGTTTAGTCAACATTTGTGGCTGAGTATAGTCCAGGATGTGTGGGTGGTCTCCTGCCTGCTTGGTCGAGGATTACTGGCCACTCTCAGAATAGATGTGAGGCCTAATAAAATACAGGCTTTCCTTTATATCTGAATTTTGACATGTTCCTCAAGCCATAACCCAAGGCTCTGGTGCTGTGCAGTGTGGCAGCTTCTTTGCCACAGTGAATCCCACTGTGTCTGATGCAAGGTAAGAATAAACCTAGTCATTTTTCTGTGTCATCATTTCCACAGCATCTTCCCAAAAAGGTGTCTCTACATCACAATTGTAGCCAGGGTACAGTTTCTGCTTTACAGGATGGCTGATCCTTAGATGCACTTTTAGTTCGTGGTTCAGGCTTCAGCTACATATGCTCCAAACCCAGACTCTCACAATAAAAAGACATTTTCTCATTCTTGTTCTTGAGGATGCCATGAAGATTTGATTAGAGCTTAAATCTTCAGTGCTAGAGGCTGTAGAGAAACAATGTTTCCTTTTTTTTTTTCTTTAACTTTGTCATTTTTATTCATTTGAAGCCATAGACCTGAATGACGGAGTTATAGTGAATTCTGTGTTTGCTTGGATATAGATTTAAAAAATGTAGCTCTTGAAATAGCTAAGACATTTTTAAAGACTTTGTTTAAGAAAGCAGATGGATTTGGTTTTATTTTGTGTTTTCTGCCTCAGACTTTTTTCTGATAATGCTACAGAGTCTCTTAGCAAATTTTATAATGATACACACTAAAAGATTGATACTTCTACATACTAAATTATCTTTTGGGACCCTTACACATATTTCACTGATTTTCCATGATTCTTTATTTTCTTTTTGCTTGCATTATGAAGAGACGTCCTCAGCAGTTTGAGTCTCAATTTTACACCACACCCAACCGTGAGAAGCAGTGTGGTGCCAGTCTGTATCTACAGCTACAGGAGTGCAGAGTGGATGGGAATGTCCTGTGAGTATTGCTGGCACTTCTGTCTCTATTTCCATTGACCTTCCGAACTGCATCACCTAGAGTACAGAATCCATTTCTAGTGAGACAAGGTACAAAACCTCTCTGTGACTGGCTTTGGGACCTTAGGGCAAGATTCATCACCCAGGACAGAGGAAATCCAAGTAAAGCAAACCCTGAAGGCTCAAGTAGAGCTGTGGCAAGTTGGGCAGCCACTGAGCAGCTTACAGTTTGCAGCTGCCAAAAATTCATCAGACCATGAAAAAGTCTGTTTGTCCATACCTGTATGTTTCTTGGGTAGTTAATTTCTTTCACTTTGCACAATTTCTCTTGTCCTGATAAAAGCATAATTATGTCATCAAGTGAAGCAGGTTTTTTTGGTTCTCCAGCCATCATGGAGTAAAATATGGAAGCACAGAGTGTTTGAGCAATTTAGTGGCTGAGTGAACATGCAATGACTTGTTGTAAAGTGGGCGGTTGGCAATGGTGGGGGTTTGGGGCCAGCAAGCAGTACTAGTGCCAGCAGCGGAGAGGAGCCAGGCACGAACGGAAGTCCAACTCGTCCTCCAAAATGCTGGTGCAGCCCAGGGAGATTTCCACCATGCCTGCCAGGAAAGACAGTCTGCATTTGCATGGTCAGGAGGAAAAAGATGATGGGAAACAAGGAGATTAAAATATCCCTGGTGATAACAGGATGTTGGAAAGCTGGTAACAAAGCAGGGCTGCAGGGGTATTGCCAGGAGCAGGGAGGCTCTCACAGGGGCTGTTTGGGGGAAAATACAGAGTTCTCACGTTTGTAGGCCCACACCAAACCCCTGAGGCAGAGGCAGCACAGCTCTGGTGGCAGCACACTGGCATCTTGTGTTCCCCAAAGTACGAATGATTACGGCTATTTACACAAATGTGTTCACTCACCTCCTCTCAACACTTGCCTGTTCTCTTTTTTATCGGATGAAGGTCATAAGCTATTCCCTACAACACATCAGACTGGCATCATATTTATTTAACTGCTATGACTTCACAGGTGCTGCCAGGCAAAAACTCGGTTTTACAGCTCGTTTTTACAGCTCAGCTGTCACTAGGGAGCTGTATTTCTCTCAGCTGATCACAGCGTGCTCTCTGAGCTGTGATCCATGCCTTTCTTCTAGCCTTAGGACAAAACACAAACCAAAATGTGTTTTTCTCTTGCTAACTGGCCCTTCCTTTCAGGGTCTGACAGCAATAGTTGCCAGTGTGGATTTATGGCAGGGGGAGTGGGTCCCTACAGACAGGGGAGCTGAGTCCCATCACCAGAAGCCAGTGTGTGAACCACCATAGGGTTTTGCTGCAGCTGGTGACAGGCTGCTGACCAGTGTTTGGCCATCTTACCAAGTCCTTCACATACCCATCACCGAGGCATTTCTGCTGCTTTGCATGCAGGGAGAGCTTGAGTGCCAGAGGCTGGTTTCAGCCTGGGAGAACATGGCAGGCTCATGAGAGTCCCAGTCTCCAGCACATGTAGAAGATGCTCAGAAGCAAGAATGAACTCAGCCTTAACCCCATGATTTATGAGATCATTGAGCCATTAAGAAATGCGTACTAAAATCCCAGAGGCTAGACCAAACTGGTTTATTCTTTAAGTTAAATAAAAATTGCTATTTTCCATAAGTCCAAACTGCTATCCCCTTTTTTACCTTCTATAGTCAAACTGAATCTGCTATGAATGTTGCAAGTCACCAGTATTTGTCAATGCAATGCAGAATTGGATGAATGCAAACCAGTTCTTGGATGAGGACCATGTCATCAGTTTTAATCAGCTGGGCTATTTAACATGGAGTAATTCTTCTTGGTCATCTGGTCTTCTCCCAGTTAGGTGTCACAGCTCGACAGGCATCGGTGTAATGCTGTGTAGCCTTTCAGCAGAGAAAGAAAAGCTCAGTTACTGGCAGGTTCCCCCAGGCTCTGCTCAGCACTGTCCAGTTCCACAGCAGTGAAGCTGGGCTCCACTGGGTTTCCCTGGTGTATCTGCAAGTTACTTGTCTCACAGCATTGAAGATAATTTGGGTCCTTAGGATGCCAGTGTGACTAGTATTTCCTATAGCCTCAGTTTCTCTCATTCCATGCTCAAACAATGAGACAGATTTGCCTTCCAGGTCCACAAAACAGTTGTAATGCTATGCTCATCCATGAACATCTTATATGTTCACTACATCGCTTGCCTTTTATGACAGGTGAGAAATAATAGAATGTGATGGACTGCTTAAAGTGAGATCATTTGCTGGAGTTAGCAGCCTGCCTGCCCCAAGAGCTGAGGCACTTCCCTGGAGCAAGAGGATGACCATCTTCTTCAACAATCAGCCCAAGTACAATTTTTGTCCAAGCAGAAATTAAAAGAGAGGGGGTTTTAAGCTGATATTCTTCACTGTTGCAGATTTTGACATGAATTTTGGCATCTGTAGGCAGTGTCGCAGGAGAGCTGGCTTCAAACCCGTGGAGCTCGAGCTCCCTGCACACCGGGGTGGAGAGGAGAGGGAGGCGCCCTTGTGGCAGCCCAGAAAACAGTTAAAATTCATGTTAAATATTTGGCTCTGTAATTCTCTTCAGGCACCACTTTAATCCAATTTACAGTGTCTGGCTCAAGTGGAGTATGAGGAGAATTTGCTTAAGCTCTTTGTGTGGCGATGTGTAGTGGTGGGGAGCAGGGCAAGCAGGCAGGGCAGCCGTGAGGCACTGGGCCTGTCCCCTGGGACCACGGTGCTGCGCAGCCAGGGGGGCTGGGGCAGCCTGGGCCGGGGAAAGCTCTGTCTCCTAACCACAGGCACCTTGTGCACCGCCAGTGAACAGTGGCAGTGGGTCAGCAGCAGACCACCTTGGTTCCTTCCCCACTTTATCATGAAGCTGCTGTTAAAAAAAAAAAAAAAAAAAAAAGACTGGAGAACCCACTGCTCATGCCCTTGGGTAATTTGACAGTGAGGCATGTTGTCTCTGGGTGTCAGGGCACCCCACTGCCACCTCACTGCCACGCACCTTCATAGCCCCATAGCCCATTCAGCTGAGCTCACAGAAATTTGGGAATGAGATAATTTTCAGACAGTTTAAGCCACCATCACTTCCTGATGAGGAAAAGAAAGTCTGAGAAGATATTGCAGCACACTCAGATGTTAATTGCCATCCTCCTGCACCCCTAAGAAATTTGTGTGTTGCCTTTTCTACTTACAGAAGGGAAAATGGAAGGTGGAACAGTTAAGCCTCACTCTGCTGAAGCCAGGTACTGGCTGGGGTAGGACAAACTGGGCTCCACCAGATGCTGAAGTTTGAGTCACCTTGCAAGAAGCCTGAAGGTAAGGAAAAAATCTAATTTACAGCTTTAGCTCTTACTTTGTCCCTGAAATCTATGCAATGTCCTGGCCATTTATAGAAACTAATGAACCATGTCATCTGAATATGGAGCAGTTGAAGGAAGAATTGGAGCAGTGATAGTGATTAAAGGTAGTGTGCAGATGAGAAAGTGAAAATAGAGGAACGCTGCTCCTTTTGGAGAGTGAACTGTGCTGGTGCTGAGGAGTGGTGTCATTTGGCAGAAGTAGTGCATTCCCACCTGGAGACATGCTGCCTTGGCATGCTGTGAATGAGGATGATGGGTTGTACTGGGGTTCACTGGCTGGCCTTTGCAGTGGCAAAGAAGTGGGACTTGCTGGGACACATGCTGTGAGTCTGGGGTAGACCCCAGGCTTGGGGTGGATGGTGCCCTCAGTGCAGGTTGTGACCTGCTGTGGGGGCAATGCCAGATTGCTCAGCAGAGACCATGTCTTTGCCCAGGCTCTCAGAGTTTCTTAGCATCCTCCAGAAATGTTGTGAGAAATCCTACTGGCCCTTCCTCCCCCAGGCTGTTACTATCAGGGTTCATGGAGTTCTCTTTCCCAGCCAAAGTAAGAGAAATGTGTCAGTGAATGTGAACCCACGATGCATGTCTGGATGCCCCAAGCAAGTGACTCGGTACTGTCGTGGTGGTGTTTACCAAAACTGCCCTCTATTTTCTTTGTGCCATTTCTGTGCCTCTGCCCAGAGCTCTGCTGCACACATATGCTTTCCCTTGGCTGAGAAGTAATTCCTGACCTTGTTTTCAGAGATAACATGGAGGGGGAAAAAAAGAGACATAAGGTTTGGTCCAGACTGAATGGAAGGGAGGGAACATCAGTTAAACCTATCACTGAAGTTGTGCTGGTTACCATGGTAGCATTCACAACTTGGGCCAACAGGGAGGTCTCATGGATAGCATCATCACTACAAGGTGATATCTTCCACTGGGAAATCGAGGTGGTATTGGCATCCAACCTCTGCTTAAGGATTTGTTTGCCATGGTGGTGCACAGGCAGAGCCTGCCTTCCTCTGAGGGCCACATTGTAGTGTCGTGATGAAGCTGTAACACACAGATTCCTTGTGCATCCATGGCCCAGCGATGCAGGGCAGTACAGTCTTATCCGAACCCTGCAGTAAAGCAGTTTGTTCTAGCATATGACGAGAAACAAACCTTTTCACAGCCATGGACAAGTGGTGTGAGCTGGCCCTAGAGCCATCTTCTGCTGTCATGTGGCCATGCACCCAAAGAGGTTCAACTGCCTCCAGCACAGTTGTATTTAATGGACATTGTCACCATCTTCCCTGCCTTCCCCTCAGAGGAGGGCTTGGGCAATAATTAATTAATTAGAAAATATTGTTGTATGAATGATGAGGTAAGTCATTTTATACTGCTAAATAGTCAGTTCCAGTTAACGCTTTTTTTGTTTTTTTTTAATTTCTGAGAATGACCCTGCAATCACTCGAGTGATGTCAGTAGTGTTCCTGCCTGCTGGAGCAGCTCTGACTTTAGGAGGTTGGCCAGACACTGCTGAGCTGCCATCTCTGATGTGTTGGCAACACATCCAGAGCGTTACAAATGAAAATTTCCAAACATGAAGGCAGCACTGAGGGAGAGGAAAATTTCCCTTCAGCAAAGTATTCTGCTATTGTCAGGGCAGTGTGGAATGAAAGCAAAAAGGATTTCAAGACCAGCTTTCAGCTGTCTGTTGAATTTCTGATTATAGAATGCAGCTTGAATGCACTATGCCTGAATCAACCCCTCCCCCTGCTCAAACCTTAAGCCAAAGGATTTAAACAAGCTCTTATGTAATATGGTTTTAGTGTTTCCAGTAGAAATAGGTGTTCTAAATATAAATGATTTGCAGATAAAATAGGCTTATATAAAATGCTTTTACATTTATATAACCCTATATTGGCATTACACCCAACACCTCCGTCAGCCACAAGCCCAGCAGGGGTATGCGTGGTGCTGCCAGTGCCTGGTTTGGGTGCCTGTCTGCCAGGGAATGGACTCTGGACTGTGCTGGCCTCTGCAGCCACAGGCCAGTCTCCTGCTCCCAACCTGCCAGACAGTGCCCCTCCAGGGATGGTGCCTGCTGGAAGAGATGTACTTGGGTTGGTACTTCTCATGTTGAACTCCCTTCTTTCTGTCTGCCAGGGCATTCACTCGCAGCCACAATTGCAGGGTACTCCCATGGTGTTACCATTAGTGTCAGGCCCCAGGGTGGTGGGGACACCCCCAGTTTCTAGCAGCAGTGCCATGGCAGTGATCATCCAGACTGAGCAGTTGGACACTGGATACTGTCCCTTGGGGTCAACTGCTTTGGTCCTTTAGCCCAAGAAACTGGTTTGAACATGGAGAGTGGGAATTTTCCTTCATCCCAATGTGCATGCAGGGATGTGTGTATATATATACATATGACATAGTAAAAGAGCTGACTGCCTCCAGATTAGGGTTTGCAGTGGGCTTTTCCTGAGCCATGGCTGCAAGCCTGGTCAGCAGCCAGGCACACCTTGCTGTCACAGCGAGACCACCTGACCACTTCAGACTCTTAAACTAAGTAACTCCACCACAGAGAGTGCCATCGAAGAGTGAGGCCTCATTTGCGATACCTCTTCTTCATAGCCAGCTTCATCAAGATTGTGGTTGATTGTGCTTCTCGTCTGTCTGAGTAGTGCATCAGGAGCCATGAAAGCAGCCACTAATAAGTCTCGCAACTATTAGCTGGGAAATAGTGTCTTCTGAGCAGAAAACAATCGTTGCCATGTTACAACCTTTGTGTATGGGAAAGAGTCAAATCTTGCACAACAGCCTTAAGTGCATCACACCAACTGTTCCCCTTCTCAGGGGAAGGACTAAGTACTTTTAGCTACCAATACACATGTGTATGTATACACATACACATGTATTTTCATATATATGAGAAACAAGAACACGTTTTTCAGTTACAATGTATTTTTACAATTTATAACTCTTTGCCATTAACATTTCCATTCACATAATGCCTTACTTTGCTAATACTGGAGAAGCTCTTCTGACAAGGTGGGAAGATGTTTTTTATTGTGAGGCCAGAACTGTCAGAAGCCTATGTTATTTCTAGTGGGACTGTCCATTCTCCAAGTAACATGACGTCATTTTTAATCTGGGTCTCTTGGAAGACACTTGATCCATCCTGCTTTTGTCAGTCACAGAAGGCTAACTTGCCATAAAGAAATGATATATGTGACCTTCAAAAATGACTGTCACCCTTTCTGTCTTGGTCTGTGCTCTATTTTTCATAAAAGCCTGTTTCTGTGGCGCATTACAGGGGAAAATGAGCCATTCATCTTTGTCTCCACTGCCCTCACTTCTGCTGGGGAAGTCACTCCTTGTGGGCATGTAGAAACTGCTGGGTCAAACAGCACTTGGACACCTTCTAGAGCTGGACCTGCAGCAATTCATCAGTCACTTTCCTTTTGGAAATCTATAGTCATCTGTAGCACAAGTGCTTCTGACCCCTGAAAGTTATTAAAGTCATGCACAGGTAAGAAGCAAAAAACAAAGCAAAAAAAAACAACAAAAAAAAAGACCTACAAAGTGGTCACAGAGTGTTTTATTCCTCCCAGCAGTGCAGCCACCTTAGCAGCCCTGCCGTGGAGGCTGTGCTTGAGCTTCAAGGAGTACCTTCATGTGTAGCAATGTAACTGGGGTTCAGCAGCTTTTTATGTTTAAATTAATGGCTATCATAAGTACACAGAAGGCTTTGGAGAGCTTAAATAGGAGGTGTCTATTTAAGGTATTGTGTGATGAATGACATAGCAGCATGAGCTCCAGAGACAGCCTTTTGCTCAGGACACTCACAACATGATTGTATTGATGTATCATTTTGGAGCAGGCCTGCTGCCATGGCAGGTCCCTCTCCCTCTTCCTCTCTCTCTCTCCCCCTTCCCTCTCTTCTCCAAACAATATACTTAAGCTCAGACTTTACTTTACACTTCTATCATTTTTTTTGTCTCTGTGATTTGAGTTTCACAGCCTGGCTTTTGGATATTTACCTTCCCATATGAACTGTTACTGTTGATGCACTGGTGCATCCCTGCTATTGGAGGTGCTGGTGTCCCTGGTGCAACAGGGTGAAGAGTGTAGCCCCAAAGGCACTTTAAAGTGACCCTGAGCCTGTGACCAGATCCTTGCAGCAGCATAATGATGCAGTCCATTGCTGAAACAATTCTAGTCCTCTGTGGCATGGCTTCTCATACATCCTTAGCTTACAGAAAGAGGCTTAGTGCATGTTATTCCTCTGGAGAAGGCTACAGATGGGGCTGAGGCTATGCTCTCTGCCCTGACCTTTTTCCCAGCGGACCATCACAGGGTAAGCTGGCAGTGTCCTGAGGAAGGGTGTGTGTCACAGCGAGGTGGGGGACACACAGCACACAGTAGAGACAGAGCACACCAGCAGGACCAGCTCAGAGAGGGAGGGCAAGCCCTCCTGTACCCCACAGAATGAAACCTCTCATTGCCAGCATGGCTGCCTGTAGTGGTTTGACCTTGGCTGGATGCCAGGTGCCCATCAAGCCACTCTATCACTCCACCCCCTCATCTGGATCAGGGGGAAGAAAATAAGATGAAACTCGTGGTTTAAGACAAAGGCTGTTTAATGAAAAAGCAAAGCAAGGCTGCATGTGGAAGCAAAAGAAATCGAAGATTTATTCTCTACTTTCCATCAGCAGGTGATGTCTGTCCCTTTTTGGGAAGCAGGGCTCCAAACACATAGCGATTGCTCCAGAAGACAAGCCAGTGCCCCTCCCGCCCGACCCCGCCCCCACGCGCGTCGCCGTCGCCTTCCACTCACCCTTCG
>JAAGNO010014883.1:15512-27101 GCA_033439905.1 Ceryle rudis
CTGAAGTGATAAGAAAGCTTTTGATATGTATTCATATGTGTTGTATGAGTACAGGCAAACTATTAATGAGGGGTTAGATCTGCATCTCTTAAATTTCACTGGTTTTAAGTGATTGATTAAATGTTCACCCATTTATTAGGGGAAGTTGTCTTAAATTACTGGATTAAATATGTGTGTAACTGTATGTCTGTGACTGCATTGACATGCTACATTTGTAATATCATCATTCAAAGATGGCATTCTAAAGTCCCACTCTTAAAAGCTGAATGTCAGCTCACTGTGTTTTTATCCCACACTGAGATTTTTCTCAGCAAATTCTAAAGGATTTTAAATAGGGAAGACAAAATCTGTTGGTTCAACGGGTTGGTTGTCAAACTAAGAAGGTCCTGACACCAGTGATTATGGATGTGTCTAGTATAATTGGTTGTCAGATAAAAATTGGAAACAAAAACCTCATCTTTCTTAGACATACCATAAATAGATTCAATATAAATGACATAGCCACTTCAGTACTTTGTACACATGCCATTTTAAATCCCTGGCATTTAAAAACTGAAGTGAAAGATCTACTGTGAAAGAAATGTCATTTGCGAGCCACACTTCTATTAGCGAACTGTTGCATTTATTTTACTGAAACAAAGAACATCCATTCAAGTCTTCAGTGTGGAACACAGTAACAGTCACAAGCAAATCCAACAGCAAATGCATTCTCACTTAACAGCACTGTTCCAGTCTACCCTTGCCAAGGCAATTAAATTCTTCTTGCTTTCATCATCACCTGGATTGTTAATTACTATAAGCATATTCTGTTAGTAAAAATGGAGAACTCTTAGTCATTGTCTTATTAAAACATCTCCTATCCCATATTAATTAAGATCTCTAAGAATAAAATAGATGCATATTGTAATGATTCTTCAACAAATGAAGAGCAATTTAAAGCAGAATGTGATCAAATACACAGCTTAAAAATAGAAGTTAGAACTTCTGAATTTAAATTTGTACAAAATGAGCAAAGAAGATCACTTAATACAAGTCTATACATCAGTCTTTGATACACAAACATTAATATGAAATGTATTCAATATTTTTAATTTTTTCCATATGAGAAAAGTCTGGAAAAGTCAGAAGTCTGATGGTAAAGTCCAATGTTCCGGAAATGCTTGTTGTGAGTCATTGAACTTGACAAAACTTTCTAGGAGGTAGGACTGGAAAGGACCTCAAGATAGCAACTAGACATGTACCTCTTGAGCTATGAAGAGTCTACACTCCTCTCCTTCTATCACCTCTGTGGTCTTCTCAGCAGAAAATGGGGTTCAACAACCCCCAGATCTCTCCCTGCCAGGCTCGGAAACAAAAATTGCTCAGTAAGAAATTAATACCCTTCATAGAGGTAAATTAATTTTTCTGAAGTAGTGAGAAAGCTTTTGATATCTATTGATATGTGTTGTATGAGTACAGGCAAATTTAAAAATGCACTGTTTGCACCTGTGAGTAGGTGCAACCAATGCATTGTTAGAACCAAGGCTTAATTTATTCATCTCATACAATGCACCATTCTTAAACAGATTATTATTTAAAACGTTCATAGAAACAGCCAGTGATGAAAATTCTAGTATGTAAGCTGTCTACTTCAATGTTTAAATATCCTTTAAATGTGGCGAGGTTGTTTATCCCCCTCTCTGCAATACACCCACCCTATCCTCAGAGAACACAAGAAACTGATTTAATCTTCATCTTTTCAGATAGTTTGATTTAGTTGAAGTATGTTAACCTATTTCTCCTCAGTTTCTCAGTTTCTTCTTGGGTAAAAAATAATCTTTGTTCTTTACTCTTTCCTCAAAGGGCATGTTTTCTCATCTTCAGATCATTCTTTTGCACTCTGGTTGGAACAGATCTTCCTGAAGTCTGGTTTCCCAAATGTGTGGTAGCGTTGTGATCTTTAGCACAGAACTATTGCTTTCTCTAGCATCCTTCACACTGTACCTGTCATACTGGTTATGAATTCCTAACCTTTGGCTTGCTACTCATCATTTAAATTGCACCATCGGTCTGTGCATTTCTCCAATTCATCAAGACTACTCTGAATTTCAATCCTGCCTTTCAAAATGGGAAAATCTTGGCTACATCTGTACTTTTAACAAGCAAGACTATTTCCATCATCCATTTCACTACTGAGAATAATTAAATTTAATTCAGCCAGATGCATGGAGGCAACACCCAGTAAAACCCTTCAATTTGACACCAAACCTTTCATCACCACTCCAGATAGGTGCGTGTTAATACAGTGTGCCCACTGGATTTGTATAACATCAGAAATGACAGCTGCACTCTGACCTGTGTGCCATGGAACAAAAATATAAATAAAGATAAAAACAGATGAAGAAAACCATGTTATGCCTCACCCATGGGGACCAGAAGAGAAATAGCATCACTGATCCTATCTGATAGTAACATCTTTGCATGGGATCCACTCAATTTCCTTAGCTTAAGTTAAGATACAAGTTTTGGCCCAAAATGCAAGAACACTTGCAAGTGTAGAAGTAACCATGTTTTCACAACAAAGTGAAACTTCCATTAATTGCTTCTTCTGTTCCCTGGAGATAAAGAAGGGAGATAAAAGATAGATACTGGCAACTATCAACAGTGGCAAGCATAATTTATTCATGATCTACCCTCATTCATTCTATTTATTAACAGAACATCCTGATTTCTTCTATGAAGAACAGAACATACAGATTTCTTATTTCCCTTGCAGGTGATTCACTCCTCCTGTACTCATCCTGAGATCCTTATACAATCATCAAAAAATTTAGGAGAAAGATTGTTCCCAAAAACTTTCAGGGAAAGGAAGGCAGGATAAAAGACAAATAACTACACTGAAAGTCCTAATAAAATATGTCATTTTACATTCCAGAAAAGCAAAGATAAAAAGAATGTCTCACACACATAAATTATGGAGATATTGGTAGGCTGGTAATAATGATTTGTGGATGAATACTGAGACTTTACAATGCATTGAAGGAAGAGCTGAGAGCTCAGCCTGTCTGGTGCTGACCACCTCACTGTTCAGCAGTTTACAGAATGAGTCCTATTGTATCAGCAGATACAATCAGTGAATCCCTGAAGCTATTCACTTCTGCCTCCTAAACATTTGTGAAGTCATTTTACAAAGGAAAGAAATACAAGTATCTTGTATATGCAAGTGTACTATGTGCAGCCTGTATCTTTGATCAGTCTGCAACAAATGAGTTGTTTCAAACTGAAGGAAGTTCGGTGTTCCATTTTCTTCTTTGCACCATTTCAAATGGAAAAGCTGTTCCAAGAAGAGTGGCTCCTGCAGCTCTTGTTTGGCTTTTGCTATTTTAATGGTCAGTCATTTGAGTTGATGTCTGTGCTGAACTTCTATGAATGCAGATGAAAAGGTACTGGAGGAAAAAAAACCCATGTCTTTAAAAATTGAAGCCTTTCTCATTCATTTTAAGTGGTTTGAATGAGTTACCTGGAAAATATGAAAGCTTTTCCTGTTGTCTTCAAGAAGCAAAATACACCACATTTCAGGCTGGCCAGAACAATATATATTTTAGAAAACAGACCAGAACTAATAGCTATCTTGTTTTTCTCAACTAGAGGTCAGTAGCTCACTATGCCTCCAACACTAAGGACATCCAAACCAAATTTGACCTTTTTTTTTTTTAAAAAATCAGATTCCACATGTGATTTATAAATTGTACAGCCTGCTGTAGATAACTCAAGACCAGCTGCAGTGGCAACTGGCATTTTAGAAGCTGTTTTTAAAAACAAGATGGAAACATTTGAAAGTAGCCTAAAGGAGTCTAGCAGTCCGCAGCACTGTCAGTCATTATTAGCCACCAGCAGTGCAATTAAATGCAGGTAGACAATGTGCAGTACACAAATGGCCACTGATTTTTTGCACACAGTTATGAACTAGTTATATGCTTTGCATGTCTAGTTAATTGCCATAGCAACGGAAGACAGGAACCTACTTATAATGAAAAGTTAGATCACGTCAGGTTAAAAATCTTTCTGCCAGATTGCTAATGTTTCTTCTGTATGGTGGTTAGTTATTGTGCTACCTGGCTTGCATTGGTAAATTAAATGTCTACATATAAACTACGCACTTGGCACGGTTAAAGAACATTGGTTTAGTAATGATATTATTAATAGTAAATATTATTATTTAAAATACTATTTCTAATCTTTCAGTATTTTTTTTTCTGCGCTGGTTTACATTTTGAGTAACTTTCATTGCCTGACGTTAACATGATGTGATGAAGTTAACATGATGCTGAGTTAACATGATTTGTATCAGATGAAGATCTAATGATACTCATTGTAGGTTGTGCCTCTGGCACACATATTTCTCTCACACAACACTAAGAGGTGAAGGAAGACAACATGCTTGCAGCTTCCACCTTGAATTCCTATATGCTTTTTTGGAAGGAGGTTGGTCCCAGAACGTTTCTATCTTAGCATGAATTTGAAGCTTCTATCATAAAAAACTTGTAAATTATGTACAGTGGAGCAAATTCCCACTTTAGTAGCATCAGTGGATAGATCACGTGGAAACTGTAACAAGAATGTGATAGCTTGTTTTACAGGTTCAAAACTTGTAACTTCCTGGTATCTGTTCTGAACTTGAAGAAATAATAAAGGTCGTGTAGTACATATTCTTATTCATACAGCATGGAGAGTCCTTGTCCTGGCACTGGAGCTATCTATTGCATGCCAAGCAACTGCTGACTCTTCAGCCAGTCCCAGGAAAAGAGCTTGGTGAAGAAGAAAGGGAGATGGCTAAAATCAGGAGTGCATAATTTACATACAAAGACTTTATGTATACTAACTGAAAAGAGATCCTCTTAATCACTCCAGGAACACATGTTCACACATACACATACATATGTTTACATATCTACATGTGTATATTAAAAAAACCCTCCACAGTCTTTTATAGCGGGAAGCATCTTCCAAGAAATGGAGTATGCCTGTAAACAGTAGCTCTACTTCTGGTGAGAAATCAAGACTTTTTTTGATATCTTTACCTCATGTTGTTCACTTGTAACTCTTTGTGGTGAAAAAGTTGCTCCACCAAGAGCAAATAACATTGTTCTACTAAAAAATCTCAGTGAATGAAGGCAAGACACTCAAATAGCTTGTTGGACACAATTATAAACAGTTTATATTTCAGAAATAAATTTGGCAGAGAATATCAGTATATATTTCCCAGGTTTTCATTCTCTTCTGATGATAAGTTATCATACTTGAAAGTACAACATCATGCATTTTCTCCTTTTTTTTTATTTTAATAGCAGCTGCAAGAGAGAAAGCTGCAGAGGAGCTACACATATGTGTGGGGGATGTAGAGTAAACTTGCTGAAGCTGTTGAGTAAATGTTTTAGCAAGTCACACCTTTTAAGTATGCAGACTGACATAAATAGATATATCCACTGTAAACTCTGTAACATTCTACAACATGACTTTCAAAAATCAGGAGTTTCAGTCCACTTTTATCAACAGATGCACCTTGTAAGATGGGAGGCACTGGGCTGGTGAATGCTGATGCTCTGTCCCAGGGAGGGAGAATCCTAGAGCAGATGGCTAGAGAAGAAAAAAAATGTAGGGCTGTTATTCCTCCCTAGTGTACTTTTCCAACCTCCACCTTTCTTCTGTCTCTAATAGTGCCAGCTTGATTTCACCCCTAACAGCTTATCTGATATTTTACAATAGTTCAAGTCTGTGGAAACTGTGCCATAGTTTAATTATGTGTCGTATGGGGAACTGTGATTTTTAGCTGGCTCAAGGCAAACCTGCTATTATTCCTTGTCCCCTTGTGGCTCTGGGAAGGGGACAGGGCAATTTTGCCCACTATTGACTTTTCTCCATACCACGTATGATTTTATAGACAACTATCATACCTCCATCCAGGCTGAAGAGACGTAGTCCATTTAATAATTTGCAAAAGGATATTCTTACAGGCTTGTGTCCATCTTGCTGCTTCACTCTTGTGTATTTGCTATTTGAGATACGGCAGGACCAGATCTGCACAGAACACAAAATGAAGTTATGGGCTAGCTTTATGCACTGGCGCATTAATAATTTACACTTTGCTCTTGATTCCTTCATCAGTAATCAGCTTGGGTTTTTTTGTCATTGGGCATTTTTTAATCTGAAAAATGACATGGAGCTATGTACTGTAACTCCAACGTCAACTTCTTGAATGCTAGTAAGTGGTTACAGTTTTCAGAGGTATATACTGAAAAAAACTTCCCAAATACACATGTGAGGAGTCATTTATGGCATAAGACTAACAGCTCTTCAAGAGCTTTTAATTGCCTGGGTGATTCATTCAGTATGGACTGTTTGGGCATAAAGGCCGCAAGTAAATAAAGAAAAATTACTTGGGCTACAGAAATAGATTTTTTGCACTGGTAAGTCAACTGTACAGTTTCTGTCCTCTCTCCTCCCTGCTACTTCCAGGTTTCTTGACTCCACTAGTGAACTTAGGCTGAAGTAAAATAAGGAGTGATAAAGAGTATATTTTTTTCCATAAGAAATCTTCCATGAGTCCATAGCAAAAAAATCCAGTAAATTTGCTCTTGGAATGTTTTATTTCCTGCAGGTCAGATTTGTGGATGCTGATGGTGCTTCCCTTGCTTTCTGATAAATTTATTTCCCTAAAATTCTTTTTCTGATCTAGAATGTTTCATTAATTTCCTGAAACTGAATCTTGAATTTTAAGGGAATATCAATTTCACGTTTGCATAAATTAAGCTCTGAAACAGATGAGTTTGACTTCAAGTGCTAATGAAATCATGGATGAGTTAAAAATAAAATTTAATTCTTGCTTTCCTTTTTAAGTAAATGACACAATCTTACCTTCTTCAGCTGTATTTGTTGCTGGGTTTGCATCACAATTTTATTTATTTTGCATAGCTATATGCGGATAAAAATACTTGAGCTGTGGATGGATTCTTCTAGTAAACATTTTGGTTTTGTTTTAAGGCCTCATTTAGAAGTTATCTCTGAAATACAGCTTGCATAGGAAAAATAAAAGAAAGACTAAGATATTTTTCCAGGAGTTCTGCAGCAAGAATTGTTTGCAGTCCTGCATTTCTTATCATCTGGTTTGCTAAAGAGTATCAACAGGTATATTGCTTGCACATAAAGAAATCAAAAGGAAAAAAAATACTTCTAGGCTTTTCCAGCTGCATATTGTATGTTGGGGGGTGTCTCTCTGTAATTTTAGTAATAGATGTTATTGTCTGCTATATTGCCACAAATGAAACTCGAATTCAGGTGCAGTCTTGTTAGCCAAGCTCCCATTGATATATGTAATCAAAAATATAGCGGGCAAATCCAATTTTTTTCCCACGGTTAATACATTTTTTTGCTAGACTCCCAATGTTGTTTCTGTGGTCAGCGTGTATGCAATTTTATCCATCTGTCTTAACTCCTAGGTGCTTTAATGCACCTATCTCTGTGTTAGTGAGATGCCAGATGAGAAGGGAAATTTGTGGCATCATTTGTGGAGGATACGTGTTTTGTTCGAGATGCTAAATTGATAGCACTTGAGAGGAGGTTTCAAAATTTAAGGAAAAGGTGCAGCATAGAGACCAAAAAGTGAAGATTTTCATATAATGCTTTGTAAACATATTATGAAGGAAACAGCTTAAGGGCTAAACTAGTAGATCAGCCTCTTCTGAATTCAATCTCTGACATTTTTGCTAAGAACCCTCAGTAACTTTTCATTCTGCACTAATTCAGTCATATAAGCACTTCTTCAGGAGGTCCATATTCCCCCTCCGTGATGCAAATGAAATTAATTCATTTAAAGTTGAAAAGACAAGAAATTCAGCTTTTACAAACAAAAAGTGAATTGACTGACATTTGAAGAGAATGAACATTTCCCATAAAACCTGAAAATATCCCAAGAGAATATCCTGATCATTTTCCCAAAAAGTGGTGCCATGGCCTTTGAATTTAAATAGTGGCTGCCAGGGGAAAAATCCAGCGTCGCTTTAATACAAGCAGGAGTTTGGGAACTCCCTTATGTATTGTTTAACCCATAACAGTGGGAATAACATCATAACATCTACTATAGTAGGATCTTAATTTGATGACAGAACAATTCCCTTTAACTCATATGCCAACTTCTGTTTGACAGAGGAAGGTAGTAGCCTTGACAATCACTAACTTTACCAGGGTTTTTGCAGTTGCATCCAACCTGCATTCAGGAGTGATACAATAAAAATTCTTCCTAACTTAATTTGTTAACATTATTTTGTTGGAAATAGTAACAAGATCTCCTGGGACTAATCTGACATGATACAAATGCCAAGTAAAAATACATTTAATTTTTTTAATGTTAATGGGTTTTGTGTTGAGAGCAGGGCCCTGGATGTTGGCAGAACAGCAGATTAAGCTTTGAATCAAAGGCTGTATTTGCACTGTGGCTGAGCATTCCACGCTTATACCCAGCTCTGGGGTCCCTGGCCTGAAATGAAATCCTGAGTTCTTAGCAAAGGCGATTGCTCTTTACAGCATTAGTTGGATTCCTAGATGATGAAAAATCAGCATGGAGGGGTGCCCAGGGACATCAAGGGTGTACCACGCCTGTTCCTTAAGCCATGCAGTCTTAAATCTTCTCATTGCTTGCCCTCCAGGTGTTCCAGGGAAATTTTGACAATGACACGCACCGTAAGAATGTCATCGACCCTCCGATCTACGCCCGGCACATCCGCATCCTCCCGTGGTCATGGTATGGCAGGATCACCCTGCGGTCGGAGCTGCTGGGCTGCACAGTGGAGGACTGAGTTGGATCTCTGTTAGGCATCACAGCTCTCGGTGTAGCTAAAAGTCGCTCCGTAGAAGAAACTGTGCAAAGCCTGTAGAATGCTGAGTGGGTTTTTCATGAATGAATGCTCATTTTATGGTAGGCCGCTAACTGTCTTTCACAAGGAGGTCTAAGCCTGCCCTTTAAAAGATCCAATCCAATTTTGTCCTTGAAATCTGTTAGTGTTGTCCCTTCTGCTGTGGAATTATCCTCCTAGTTTTCCTTTGAGTCGTTCACAGTAGCTGAAACGTGTTAGGGAAAAACAGCAGCATCCTTTTTACAAGGGAAGAGAAATAGCATGACAAAGCTCATTTGCAGCTTTAGAAACATTGGGCTGACAAATTCTTCATAAATCATACTGTCATCTTACTTGCAAAAAGTGATACTGCAGCTTTTAGCAATAAGTTTACTTGGGGATGACTGCATTATAGTAATTGTGCCTATCAAACACTGTCAGTATTTATGACATATATTTTGGAAGATACTCTATGGTACTGTAAAACACAGTACCTGTGATATTACAAGCTACCTTTCATCACCTTCATCTGGAAAGCAGAATCCATGCACCGAGAGGGTTTCCTTAACTAACCCCATTTTTCTTCTGTATTTTGCATGCTGTAGACATGACCTCCCATCTTTTCTGTTTAGTATCACTACTAATGTTAATTTCCTTGAAAAAGGTGACCTGTTTGCCTATGGAACAAAATCTGCTATCAGTATATTATGAAGTTAACAAATTTGCCAAAGTTTATTATTTGTGTTTGAGATGTGCTTTTTCAAGGAGGCTAAGATGAGATGCCAAGGTGCTTGTGGTACCTCATCTTAAGTACCCACATAGGTAAAGGCACACAGAAAACCTGAGCCCATTTCATGGCTTGCCTAGGGTAAGCACACAACCCTAGATGGAGCCATCTGCCCAATTACTTCTTTCAGAAACCTCATTAATTTCTGTGAGGTAGATGTGAACTGGAGGAATCAAGTGGTAAGACACAGAGAAGGAATGACTCTTACTGCCAGGAAACCCTCTCAGTAGGCTTTTCTCATGGTAGCAGTCACAGCCTTCCCCCAGGCATGAAAGCAAGAGGTGTGATAGGAGTTCACCAAACCTGGGCCCTTGGCACCCTCCACTCCCAACTATGTCTTTTCAGACATAGGCCAGTGAGCTGCAAGAAGGCTGATTTTTATCATGCCTACAGAAATACTTCATACATACTGTGTTATTTTAACAACATGAAAGTGAGTGTGGACCCCAGTTTATAAAGTAGGTTTTAGGAGGAAAAGTGGAGCAGTAAGGGGGACATTCTCTCCTGTGCTCAGTCTCCCCTGATGATAGAGGTAATGATACCAACTTTTGTTGGTATCACTCCAAGTTTCCTTGGAATAAAGTGCGCTGTGACTATGCTAGAGTCCCACCTAAGTCTAAAAAATCCTTGGAGAAGGAGCAAGGGAATATTTTATCTGTTACCTGAAATAGCAGCAATTGGGATAACTGCCACCCTTTTAATTTCATAACATGCTGATGCGGAGAGAGGTAGAGACAAATATATATATATATACAGCTGCATGTTTTAGCAAATAAGCAAAACTTATTTTTGTCACTGTTAACATTCTCAACAAAACGCTGAAGTATGAACCTGGGTACTGCTTCCCAGGCAAACTGCTAGTTGGCCCAAAGTCTGCAAAGGGCAAAGTTTACTTTGGAAACAAAATGGTTTGGATTTTAAAACCCTGCATTTGATCACACATTCTCCACCACAGACAAAATATATTATCCATTGAACTGTGAAAGACTCTAGAATAGCAGCCAGGAATTTTACATACAAGAATTGGGGATATACTGGTGGCGGTTTTCTGATAGTGTCACTTAAACTGTCACATTTTAACAAACAGAACACCCTGCCTCTATAAAATGACTTAATCCTTAAACTGTATTTATACAAGTATTTATTTTATAAGGCTTAGACATATAAAGACTTCTAAAGAAGAGTCTTGTAAAGGTAGAAGTATGTGTAAGAAATGTTGAGGTCCTGTGCAACAACTGCTAACTTTGTTCTTTATTTTTTACTTTGTGCTGCATAACAAAAGCCACTAGACTGTTACTGTCTTGTCTGTAACTGTGTTAACAGCATTCCTTAATGATGTATATATCGAGTGGTCTTCAAGCATAGTGAATGATTTTAAAGAGAAAGTCAATCATGATGGTACTTCTAAAGAGAAAAAAAGAAATTTGTGTAACAGAGGACAGGTGTATTCCTAAATTACCTACTGCCCATGTTTTTCACTTTAGGCTCTACAAAACAAAACAAAACAAAACAAAACCCATTATATTTATTTCTTTAAGACACACACAATATTTATAGAGGTCCGAAAATAATTTCCTGTTGTGGGAGATCACTTGACTCTGAATTTAATTACAGATACGGAGAACAGCATGTAGCTATTTCACTTGTTAATTGTACCCCCAACAATGGAAGGCCATTTCAGAAAATTAGGGTCATTGGTTTACTAAGTTGTTTTAATGTTCTTTGAAATATTTGTTCTCTGTTCTTAAGTGATTTTTTTTCATACTATTCAGCTTTTGCAACAGTTTTAGTTTTGAATTAATCTCTTTTGGTTTAGTAATTGTTATCTATTCATCTGCATATAAAAACAGTGCTGTCATGATACCTAACATTTTATTTTGTATTAGAGTTGAGTATTTTTATCCCTATATCCTCTGTAAGCTTTCATCTGCCAGC
>JAAGNO010014883.1:41538-51566 GCA_033439905.1 Ceryle rudis
CATATAATACCACTTATAGGCATTTTCTGTATTTTTTTCCTTCATGCTGGACAAGATACCAAAAATGCCAGTATAAATTTATCCTAAGCAACAAAAAGAGAAAAGGCCCAGCATGCACAAGTCAGTTGCAATCACAAACTGTATTTACTTCGATTTGGTACAAGTCTTTTAATAAGTAATTTTTTGGAGAATATTTGTTCCTTTTTTTTAAAAACAGACTTTATGCAAAAACATGAAGACTACTTTTCTCTTGAGACAGAGCTCCTAATTACATGCAAAGCACTGCTTTGCTGTCAGTACATAGTTTTCATATATTTGTATTTAAAGACTACAGTGTTTAAAGTCGTTACTCTTAAAATCTCAACTACTGACAACTCTTGAGACCATAACTCCCTTGCAGAATAAGTAAGGACACTACTGTACTCCCCTGGGCATCACGGTTGACAGAGTTAGTACTTTTTTGTAACATCTCATGGTTAGTCTACACAGGATGTGCACTTCCCAGGGGCAGAAGGCCTCACTGACTTTGTGTGCTCAAGCAACAGGATTGTTTGCGTGCCTGGAGCTTTATCCAGGTCTGCCAATGGGAGTCATCCTATCAGGTTATGCTGCATTTTTCCTGGGCACAAGTGGAAGTCATAGAGGCATCTGCAGTATATGGTTAATTCCCAGCTGAAAACAGGACTTCATAAAGGGTCAGTAAATTCACTTACAAGAACTTCAGCACTAACTATCCTAGCTGAGCATCTTGTCCACTACAGTTGAGTGGCAGAAAAACACTGACAGTAAAAATGTCTGGGAAGAAATTTGCAAGAAGGCTTCTATTTTCTGATGGAGCTCATCAAAATATGTGGCATAATTTTTTTCAGGTACAAAGGAGGACTAGGGGAGCTGAAAGATCTTGAAGGTATTTGCTTACAGGTTTATTTCCCAGGTGAAACCTGTGATGTGCCAGACTACTGAAGTTCTACAAACCTTATGCTTGAGTGCCTCAAAAACGATGTTGTAAAATTTGTATACTTTTGTGTAAAACCCTTTTCATCTTAGTGCTGATGAAGGATGAATAATAATAAAAAAATCTAGATTATTCTTAACAGCTCTTGTGTATGTTAGTAAGTGTGGCATTACATGGATAGCATGGAAACCTGGAGGTACATTTCATTCAGTGGAGGCACAGGACCTGCTTGCCAGCACAACCTTCCTACAATGGATGGCTGAACAGGAGGCAAAGAAACTGGGTAGTCCTACAAATAGCATTAGGACCCTGCTGTTTGCAACAGTGAACCACCTTCCTCGCGGCTTGCCAGACACTTAAAATGATTTTCTACTGCACACTTTATTAGTACCTTCTGTGGCAGGTCAGCGAAAATCTGGTGTAAAGCTCCCCTGTTATCTTGTGGCAGCATGAAAATGAAAAGGCTGCTGGCCATGATTATTTTCTACAACTTAAATATGTGGGTGAAAGAAACTTAAGAAATGGTGCTGACAGCTCCTCAGATGATAAGAAATAACCATACTTCACTAAAATTATTCTTGAGTGTGCAGATCCCTTTCTAATTACTGGCAATAAGGACAGAAGAAAAACTTAAATTAACAGAAGTGGTTACATAAGAAATTTGAGATGAAAAGAGAATTGAACATTGAATCAAAAGGGTAATGATCCCACAAGCAGCACAATGGCTTCTTTGGAGTGTGCAGAGACTAGGTTTCGATGTCAATCATGCAACACTAGAAATGATTCACCAACTTTTTTTGTAATTCCTTCTTCAATTAGTAGGATTTAACCTATATATCATTCATACATGTAAATCACCTGTCTATCCAATTGTCTGAATATCCACTTTGTTCAAACCTATTCCTCCTTTCTTGTTATTCACAGCTGTCCCTAAGGGTACTGTTGAAGCAGAACACTGTTGAGTAAATCAATATATTTTAAGGATGAGTTTTCATGCAAGTGACACTAATTATCACAAAATAACAAAACTGTATCTTCAAACCACCTGATCATATATCCTGTACTGTTTTATGTTCTGTCATCCTTTGAATGCCTCTCCTGATTCCAGTAGGTGGGTTGTTTTTTAAATCATGGCTCCTACCAACTAAAATTAAACTGTCTTAGTCTGAGAGGAATCATAAAATTTGCAGTAATGGATAATCAGTCTTTTCAGACAGAAGCAGTCATAGGGATAATTTTAAACTTTCAAAAATTGTCATTTTCCAACTGTAGTCACTTCTTGTTTTACTCAGGAAGGAAACCAGCAAAGTGTACCTGCTGTCTTTTCACATGTAATCCCATGAGATTAGAATTTTGTTAGAAGAGATGCTTATTTTTAGCTTTATTGGTGGAGCCAAAGACATGACTTTGATGTTACAAAGAAAAGGATAGTCTTCACTGATGAGACTGTGCTAATTGCTGTCAAAAATCATCCTCTTGACAGACAGAAGTAGCTTCAGAAGGAAAATAATACAAAGTCAGGTCTATTGATAAACTGCTGCTAAACCCAAAGGTTTACCTTCTTCAGACAGTACCCTTCAGCTACTGGAAGTGCTTTGCAGCACTTTAGCACAGCAACATTTGCTGTATGAAGACAGAAAACAAAACAAAACAAAACACACAAGAAAAAGCTTGTAAGGGAACACAGTGCATGGTTTTGTGAAGTCTGGACTGCCCTTAGAGATGTTTGACAGTAGAAAAACAGCCTATATTCCCAGAAGCAGGAGAAGAGAAGGGGTGTGCAAGAGCAGCTGCAGCTGTTTAGTATGCCTAAGCAAAGACAAACCATGCCATCTCCTCCAATTAGTACATTAGAAAATGTCCCTGCTTGTGTCTGTGTGTCTCACAGCCTTGATGCAGCCTGGGAGCCAAATAAGCACCTTGCCTGTCTATTGTCTCTTCAGAGCTAATCACACAAAGACATGGCTTAGCAGCCAATTCCTGTCTCCTATGAGCAGGAAGTTTGCATACCCTTCCTTTTGTAAAGATACAGGACAAGAAATGGTGGAAGAAAAGAGCTTGCAGACTACATGTGTACAAGGCAACAACACAAACCTTGTAATTGTCTCTTTTTACAGATCATGACAGAAGTTTGTGGGCCCAGGCCATCTTGGCAAGTCACCTATATATTCAGTGGTGTTAACAGTGAACTGCCACACTAGAAAATATTGTATTGTCCTGGTGAAAATAATCTCATATCTGTAAAGCAAAACAAAACCTAAAGAGAATTTGATGAATGTCAGGGACAGACAGGGAAATACTCATTGGTGTGTACACTGTCAATACAAAAGTGTCATCTGTTGTTGCCCTCTCTCTGACAGTAAAAAAGCAGGGACAAAAGCACAGCCACCATATCATCCCAAACATAGTGGTTTTGTGTATTCATGTGTTGGGGTGTGTGTGTGTACACAAGCATATGTTTAGGATTTCATATGGCCTCTGCATTCAGTATTTTGGAAATCTAAGAGACATGCAGATGGCATCACAGCTACAGAATTCCCTGTTGCCAACCTGTAGAAGAAACACATAACCTGACTGTCTGATGACTCCTAACTTGCCTGTCACCTACTGCCCCTTCCTTAGTTTTAGTTGTTGACAGAGGATTAGTCTTCCATAATGACATTCACCAAGAGGACAGTAGGAAGAATGAGTTTTACTTTTCTTTAGAAAAGCTGATATCCCTAACATATTAGTGTACAAAATACACTGGTGATATTTGCATAGTTCTCTGACTCACAGGTCTAACCATAAACTGTTACAGGTTTCAAGCTAGAGGGACTAACACCAAGTGTTAACTCAGAATATTTTACAAATTAAATCAATGTGTTTTCATATTTTTTTTCAGACAAATAATTTAGTTATTATATGAAACTGAAATAATTGTTAATACTTTTGATATCCCAGTAGCAACCTTACAATATCTTAGCACTTTACTGATTATCTTGGCACTTTTTAATGTTCTTGTGGTAATTTTGTCTTCATGTTTCTCCCAATTGGCCTGAATTAATTTTTTCAGGTCACATTTTATGAGCTATTATATAAAATGCTTCACTAAATTCTTTACATACAACCATATTATACACTTTGCGTTATTGAATCCTGCATTTGATAATGCACAGATTTTCCTGCACTTGCTTGACCACTGTCCATCTGTGACTAATCTTTCACTTCCAGATAGAGATTAAAAAAATTATTGTGCCTAAATATTTTTTTTTAAAGCAACAAAACAACAAAATAAACCAAGTGCAAGTATTTCTTTAGGAATAAATACAAGGAGTAATTTTCCTTTAATGTCATATAGCTACCTTACAGTGTAACCACTCAGTTGTACACTCCACCCTGGTCTTGTCCATACTGCAACTGCAGACATGGTTACTTCATATGCATTTTATTTTAGCAATACTGTGCAGTAACAACAGAGAGAGCTGGGCAATGTGATGCCCCACATAAACCTACATGTACATATCTATTGGTACACAGCCCAGGCTGAAGTCCATTTTGCTGTGTGCTTCCAATGACTATTAGCTCCCACATGCTTAAGCGCACACAATTTATACATGTTGCATTGCAGAGGAGAGTGTTAAGTGCCCCTGTTTGCCACATATCTCAAAAGCTGCAGCATGATACAGTTAGTTATGATCCCTGTAAGCAGAATATCACTGATGTCTTCCTAACTCTCCTGTAAGTCACAAGGTAACAATGTGTCAGTGCTTATAGTTTGGTCTTCGGCAAATATAACAAGGTGCTGAGGAGATTTATATTACCTGAATAGCCAGACATGAGTAGTGACTTAGGTGAGTTCTGTTTCCTACTGCACAGTGCTATATTGAAGGGTGTTGATGCTCTTTATCTTCACAGGTAGCTGACATTTTTTTCTTGAAATACAAGTGTGGGTGTAGTGCTATTTAAAAAAAAAGGTTCACTTGATGGAGAAACTGCTGAAGGAGAAGACTCAGAGTACCAGAACCACCTCTGGTGAAGGGCTTCTTCTCTGCTGCAGGTTTTCACAGTGTCTAGTACTAGTAACTACCATTAGATTTCATAATCAAACAAACCAGAGATGACCATAAAACTATTACTGACTTCCTAAATACTAAGTAAGTTGATATATAACCTTTCAAAGGAAACAGTGACTGGCATCTTCATGACTTAATGTTTTATATCTAAGCTGGCCAGGGCTCAGGACAGTGCTCAGCAGGGAACAAATCTGCTGCAAGTGAGAAATGAACTAAAGGTCACATAATTTATGCCTTGTATTTTATGCCTATAATTCTTTGGTCTTTTTCTCATTACCCAAGTGATTCGTTTTATCTATATCTCTGAATAGAAACAAAGGAAAACATTATACTTATTTTACTGACTAGTTTCTCTAAGCATTTCCAAAGAGTATTTTACTGAATGTACTGAACATCAGCACAATAGAAAGTGACCAGTGTTTCCTAGATTCTCATATACAGATTTGAGTTCCATGGCTCCCCAAAGATAATTCGTCTCTAACAGTGTCCTACTGTGATATGCCTGAAATTCATGTGAACTTATCACCAAGGTGATATTGCTATAGTGAAAACACCCGGAAAGATACTGCATAAATAAATTCTAAAAATTCCAAAGGGAATAAGTGTGTGTGACATGCAGCTCAGGTGGCTAGAAGTTTAAAAGCTATTACTTTTCATCATTAGTAATCCTCAGGGCTAGAGCATTCAGCTGTGAAGACTGCTTTGTACTTTCAGTGACACAAGGTCATCATAAAGAAATTATTTCCTCTAGTGCTTAGCTGAAGTTTCTTTCTTCAAATGACTTCCATGGCTACAGGTAACCTTGTCCTTATCACCAGGAAACACATACAAAACAAACAAAAGAATCCAGGCCCAAACTCCTGTATCTTCACAGAACACTGAATGTCAAAAGTTTAGACTTCTCAAGCACAGATTTCTGAATTTGCATTCTTCAAGACACTTACAAAAATTCAGTATAATGTATTTATCAGCACATGTGAAATACTTCAGCAGATATAAAGAAATTGCCTATTATGTACCAATTTACTACTTCATTTCACATTAGTCTATGATTTATACCACAAAGCTTCAGTGGGATGACAGAACAGAAGGAGTAGAATGATGAGATTTAAGCTTTAAAATGTATTATGAAGTGGACCAAAATAATAGTATTTAAAAGATGAGTTTAAAAAAAAAATCTTCCAATCCCTATGCAAAGAAAATTGAAAGATAAAAAGAATTGTAATTGTAACCTTTAATTTTTCACTTGATTTTCCTTGTTTGCATTCTCTTCCACTATCATGGTGTTCAGTACTTTTTCTCATGACAGCTAACAGTAAAAGGACTGGTAAATTGATATCATTATTGGCCACTGCTCAGGTAACTACAATGCCTTGACAATTCACAGTTTTACAGAATTTCAATCTTTTTCTTTCTTTCCTACTACAGCAATTGTGAAAACTGATGCTATTGTTATCCTGGTGAAATCTGAATGTGTACACAGCTATAAATTATAATCAAAATACTGTTAATAATATCAGCCTGGAGCCTTCCAAGTGCAGAGATCATTACTGTGTTCAGTCAGCATGCGAGGCTCTAGCACAAATAATAAATGTTAATGAAGTACAATTTTACACAAATTCATGGGAATACTGGCAGGGATGGAGCACCTGCAAAGACCGTGACCAATCTTGAAATCTTGAAAAATCAGAAACCTCTCAGTAGTCATTCAAGTTGTTAGGCTGACAAAGAAACCTTGTTTCTTTGAGAATAATTGCTAATTAGACACCTAGTGAGATGCTCATGGGCAGAGCAGGAGAAGATTTGCATCAAGGACATTCATGGTACTACCTGCTGGCAGTGATGCATGTTGTCCATGCAGGACATGGCAAAAGGAGCACAAAGTGATCATGGAAATATACACACAGGGAAAAACCCACAGATTTTTCTGCTTCCCAAGGTTCAGTTTTAGACCCTTCTTGGTCTTGACCAGCCCCATGAGACTTCCCCTTTTTTGACAAGCCAGAGTTTTGCAATTAGCACAAGTAAAACACAACCATAAACTTTATGTAAATATGATTAAGAAATGTTGTTCTTCTGAACCCATATTTTTTCCTAGGTATTTTGTCCTTTGCAAACTTGTTTACCACAGAAAGTTGTCAAGGACACAATCTATTACACCACTTGTTTATTTCACATTTTACTGTTTTCTTATATGGTATTTTGCCTCCTACACAGTCAACAATTATACTACATCATGTTAAATCCTACTAAACTGCTAACATCAACTATGGCAAAAAAGCATTAACAGAGGCCACTAGTGAAATCTTAGAGACTATAAAATATATGAGTGTGTTTGCACATACGAAAAAATAAATGTATTGTGGAATATTTCTAATGGAATACTTCATTAAAGAATAATCATTTGTCTTACTGCATTTGGGTTCTAATAAAACACTAGAAAAAAAGCCAATTTTTGCTAACAAGGAATTTGGAGTATTAATAGGTCTTTTCTGCTGATGCCCTAAGGTTCTACATTATCTGTTTCTCTTTGGTTAGAAATATAAAGTTTTCAGGATGAAGGAATATAGCATATGATTTTAAATGCCCAGCCCTAAACTAGTGGATATAGACTTCACCCTATTTTCCATTGAGAGTACTTTCTTTTTTTTTTTAAGAAGAGACGCAAGGTGCAATTATTTATAAACAGTTGGAATTGCTAACGCTGTATTTACAAGACACATCCACTGAAAACAAATTTCAAGACTGAAAAATGCCTCAGCCTTTTGGTGGTGAGCTGCACAGAAATGAATTTCACTCAACTCATGTGCACAGGAGAATATCCTTCATTTTCAGATGCTCAGCAGAGCATTCAAAGTCCTTAGGAAGAAAAAGTGCCCCTTAAAGATATATTTAACTTGAATTTCTCAGTGTAGGAATATGGACAAAAAGCTCCTTTTTGTTTTTGTGGGGCCATTGAATAAAAATATACATAACTTATACAAATTTTGATAAACAAAATTCACAATAGCAATTTGGAGTTATTAATAAAGATTGTTGCTAGGACTTGCTAACACAAAGCAGGAAGCATCACTCTGAAAAGAGTTGCTTGAAAGTGTATTTTCCATTTGCAGCCAATCATAGCAAATACCAATTTAATTGCATATTAAAGGGTTTTTATAAAGGAAAACAAGAAAGAAACGAAGTTGCTATATTTTAACATCCTTTTTCCAACCTTCTACAGGAATTGAAAAGAGATAATTTTGCATTACTGGGTATTCTTCCCAAGTTTAGGAATAACCCTATTAGTACTGATTGGAAACTAATGTGTTTTTCAAGCCCATTGCTGTGATTATCTTAGCAGATCTGTCTGTTAAGAAATTTTACAGGATGTGTATCTTACACAGAGGTACACCTCAGAGAAGTTGTACAGAAAATTCTGTAAATACAATTTTGGGGTGAAGTTTGAATTAAATATAACTATGCCCCTGTAGGCATAGAAGTAACAGCTACTGCTTCCTGAGGCAATAATTAATATTAAATCAATGCATAATGAAAATTCATTTGTATTAATGAATGGTACATTAAGCAGGCATTAATATTACATTAATTTTTTATTTTAAAAAACAGATGATATGAAACTTAAGAATATGACCTATCCTTTATTTCTCTATAAAGGTCTGTGAGACTAGACAAAAAATAGACAAACTAATCCCCACTGAGGAAGAAGAGTAATCATGCCTCCAAAGGGCTCCAAGGGGACCATAACTGACCATTACAAGCAAAAAGAAAGGGAAGACTGACACAGGGTAGAATAATGGCTAAAAACTGAAAGAATAGTACAGTAATAAATGATACCCAATATTTTTTTTCTAGCAAGCTGATTTTGTAAAATCTGGTTTCTGGTAAGGAAAATCAGTTTGTTCAAGATGGCTGGGCTGACATACTTCAACACCACAAAGGCATGTGCTGTATGACAATGTGCAATAGCATGATAAATATCCAGTGCGGTACAATAGTAGTTTAATGGATTCATGATAGAACTTAGAAAACACTTCTGAAAAACAATCGTTGCCTTATCCTGCAGCGTTAGTGGATTCCTGGAAGAATAAAATGTGGCTCAGTTGAAGTGTGCATATTGGCTCATCGGTAGTAGTGTGATTACCTCAGTAGACAGTAAGGCCTAGTCTGCAGATAAAGCCATGTGAGTGGCTGTGTTCATAGTCCTCATCAGGTATAGACCCTAGTTCACAGTCTTATGTCCAGCCAAAGAGTTACTTTCTCTCAGCCAGAGAGTTAATTTGCTCATTCCAGATAGAAGCAGAGGATCTGACTGATCAACAATGCTGATATCAAAACAAGTGACAGCAACTGTGAAGTGACAAATAATATATCAATGTAATTGGATCACCCTGTGTTTTTCCACAATGCATGTTATGTCTCATTAAAAGGCAGGAGACTATCTCCTTCAACAAAGTGACCTTGCAGACCCGTGGATTACACTACCAGCAGAGGACAATCACAGATACTGTTCTCAGAGTCCAGAGGGGCAAACACTCCCTAGTCTGACAAATAAGCAAAGAGAAACTTTGTAGGAGAATGAAAACATTTTTTAGCTCTGTGTGTGACTTTATGTTGAGAATAGCCTTGTTGTAAAAAAAAACCAAACCAAAGCAACTAACCAACCAACCAAAAACCCACAACAGAAAACCAAAACCAAAACCAAAACCAAACCAAACCAAACCAAACCAAACCAAACCAAACCAAAAAAATTGTGAAGTTATCTCAAAGTACTCTACTTAAACTCCATGTAAACTTTAACTCTACTTTAAAGCTAAAATATACAGTTTATTTGACTCAGAAAAAATTTGCCCTGTATGAGGTCTGTATTAAAGATTTTAGTGCAACAAACCTAAAGAAACTTACTTAGCTTGTAAATAATTGCTTTTTATGAACTTCAGCATAACGGAACAAGGTTGCCTCCCTGTCACATGTAGCAGAAGGTGAATCACATAATATAGGTTGTCTGGTTTTAGCTG
>JAAGNO010014884.1:0-34043 GCA_033439905.1 Ceryle rudis
CTTTGTCACCACAGTATTTTTTATATATATATATATATATATATAAAAGTAGAGATGAGGGAAGTGATCCTTCCTTTTGCTCAGAACTGGTGAGCTATCTGGAGTGCTGGGTCCCGTTTTGGGCTCCCCAGATGGACATGGACATACTGAAATGAGTCCATGGAAGGTCACCAGGATGACTAGGAGCTGGAGCACAAGGTGCGTACCTCTCAGCAGAGGTGCCCAGTGAAATGATGAGAGACAATTGGGAATGCAAGAAATTCTGGGCAGATGTAAGGAAAACATTTTTCACAATGAGGATGATCCAAGAGGATCACACACAGAGCAATGCAGTGGTTGGTAAGGGGTGACCAATGCACAGGGATGAACCTTGACATCTGGCATAGTCTATCCCAGGAATCTGGTCCACACAGCTCCCTGCTGGCACATGCCACAGCCAACAGCAACAGCTTCCCCTGCGGATGATTGCAGGCTGCTCCTATCCTGTTTACTTGTTAGGAATTGTTTCAGCATGTTTTCCAAAGCCGGAATAAATTGTGGTAACAGCTCACTGTTCACAAGTGGCTTGTCAAGGTCCTGAGATGCCCGACCCCTTTCCTCCACTGTCACGGGCAGTCAGGCCCCAGCGTGTAATCACCGGGCAGACCTGCTCTGGCAGACAGCTTAATTACAGCCCCATGCTATTGGGGTCAACACAGAATTGAGAGACTCAACTTCAGGTAACACATGGCGTAATTTATGATTACAGAAGTATACTGGTGCCTTCCTGCCTTTCTCCCTGTCTGCCCAGTTATGCACGTGGCTGCAAAGCACGTGGTGCATCAAGCCCAAACTGCCCTTTCCAAGCAGGCGAAGGACGGTGGCAGCTCCGCTTTGACACATCGAATCCTGTCTGAGGACAAGCTGGCCAGGCTCTCCCTGTGGGACGCTCCAAGGGTGCACCTGAACTATGCTGGCCCTTCCCGATGGTCTGCGGCACCTTCGGATCTTTTCCTGTACATAGCTTTGTTCTCCTAGTGAAGCCGTCTCGGAACATACCACCTTCAACATTTACTTAATTTTTCCCCCAGTGTTGTTATTGGAAGTTACGGAGACAAGGCTTAATCATTCCTCATTACTTTACCCTTACTCTCCACTTTTAAAGGTGCTAGCAAAACAATTAAGATGACCATTTTAACAAAAAAAAAAACCTATCCACAATCAATCATCCCTGGGAGGCAAAGTATTTTGTTTTGTACATATGATTTATTCCCTGTGATTAAAGAAAGAAGTGTTGGAGCCCTCTTAGCTACAAGTTACCTCATCTGGGCACGAGGTGCTCTACCTGTCTGTGGGGAGTAGACCAGCCCAAAGAGCATGTTTTATTTTGAAATCACTCATTCAAGTGGCACTGAATGCCAAGATATATAAAACCAGTTTGGTCACAGACCTTTTTGCTTTTGCTTTGACTTCTCTCCTTTTAACTGTTTGGTACCAGTACTCGTATCAGGAAAGCTGAGAAACTGTATTGGGAGCCTTACAAAGAGAAATCTGCTGCCTTTTGGGCATTATAGCAGAGAACTGACTAATGTTTCTGCAGGGAGATGAAGAATGAGGCTGCTAGAAGGCAGCCATGGGCAGGGATACCTTCCTCCAGACTAGGTTGCTCAAAGTCCCATCCAACCTGGCCTTGAACACTTCTAGGAAGGGGCATCCACAACTTCTCCAGGCACCCTGAACTTCTCCAGGCACCCTGTTCCAACGTCCACGTAAAAAGGAGCCAAACCAGAGCAATCACTAGGACCTGTTACACAGCGGTAAGAGGCAGCCTTCAACCCCAGCCAATTCCTACTCCATCTTTTCATCCACTTCCTACAAACTTGGCTGCACATACTTAAAAGTTCATCATAACTTCACTTTTCTATTGGGCCATGCAGCCACCTGGCCTGAACATCAGCAACTCCAGTCCTGCTGCCCAACTGTGGAAGGCGGTTAACCAAGTCAAAAGAACTCGCTTCTGGCTTTCAGTATCACAGCTTCTTCCCTGCCACTCTGGTTTTATTTGTGATGGCTACGAATGCTTATATTCAGCTAAGCTGCTCTGGGACACCACTCGCATGCTGCAGGAGAAAAGCACAGGAGGAAGATCAAACCTCGGTCAACATTTGGTAGGCTGTTGGAAGCACAAAGCGGGAGTGCCCAAGTGACCTATCCAAGGCTCAAAATACCCAGCGCAAAACTCCAGAATCTTTAGTGAGAAGCCAAAGAAATACTGCAAAATGGCCATAAACACAGGTTTAAAAAATGAAAACCAGGAGGAAGTGTGAAAGTCATGACAGAAAGGATGTGTTGCTTTATCATCACTGTAAGGTGAGAACATACAAGAATCCTCGTAGAGAAGGTTTTAAAATGAGTTTCATAATCTGTAGTGATCGAAGGAAAGGCCTTACTCAAGACATCATTCATCTTGCACTTAATTGTAAGCACATGCTGGGGTTCTAGCCTGAAGCAAGGGGTTAATTCTCCAATTATTTCACAGGATTAGAACTACATTTTCCTTTTCCCCAGGAAATGTAGTGTTATTGTGAAGCCCATCCAGACATGCTATTTCATAATTAATACTAAATAAAAAGTGAATTCTCTCTTTTGTCTAAATAGTTTGCTTTGGCTCAGCTAGGAACGGCAATTAGCAAGACAGCCTCCCTGAACATATTTGATCTGCTACAGGGTTTCCTGCTGTGTATCAGAAGAACAAACCTGATTTCACACAATCCATGGGGTTTATGTTGGCTGGATGTGCTATAATTAAAATTATCTTCTCCTCTCCCCTCCCTCCCCCCCCAAAGGGCTTTGCTTATGTGCTTGTGGCTGTTTTGTGGAGAAGCACACACGTACCTAATTTAGCAGTTTTGTTGATTTACACTTCTGCTCTTTACCAGTTCCCTTTGTAGCGTTCGCTGTTTGTAGTTTGATGAAGAAATTGGGACCTGTTATCATTTGTGTTATAGGTCTGGTTTATGAGCAGGAGTAGAGGAACAGTTCCCATGGAAACGTTTCTATGTTTCACGCTGTGCTTTTCCTGGGATTTTCAAGGTTGTGCAGGGTGGGCTCTGGGGTGCTCTGGAGCCTTCTAAATGGGCACCTGCAGCAGTCGATGAACACTTCCCCTTCAGCAGGGGAAGAAAAATTTGACTTATTTTTAGATTGTGTATTGATGTTCAGGCCAATTCCCGCTACTCTGACAACAAACTGGATCCCGTTTCGAAAGGCCACCTCAAAACCCAAGAGAGCGTTTTCCTTTCGCTCTTTCACCTTTATGCTTAAGCCATGAGTGATGCTACAGTTTAACAGGGCTCGGTGCACTCGCCCGAGCCGAGATGTCCTTGCATCACCAGGGACTTTCAAAGCTTCCTGAAAAAAATGTGTCATCAACCCTCTCCTGCTCTCCAGCTGAAGTGTTCAGGCCCAGGGAACGCTACTGCTCATGAGCCAACCTGTCTCCTAGCATTTCTCAAGAGCAATGCTTAAAAAAAAAAAAAAGAAAAGAAAAAAAAGGTAGAAATCACATGTGAACACCTTCAACCACCTTCCTTCTCACACGGCCTTTCTCTCAGGGCTCTGTGATGGCCGTGCACACAGGTGAGGTGCATAGAAAAGGGGTTGTGCCACTTGTCATCTCAACACCTGTGCTAGGTGATAGGATCCTGCTCTGGCAGGGGGGTTGGACTCGAAGATCTCCAAGGTCCCTTCCAAGCCCTGACACCCTGGGATACCTGTGACCCTGTGAACACTGCAGAAAATTCACCTGCAGCCTGGATCCTGGCTAGACAGGTCCCCATCCCCCTTACCTTTGTCCTCTTTCTTTCTAGTGTCTTGGGATGGGTTCCCAATGTTATTTCTTCCATTACTTTCTCATTTGAAAACTTAAAAATAAATTATATTAAAAATTTACTTCCATCTATTCATAGTAGTGGGGAAAACCCCACCAACAAAACAAATTTCAGGGCCATGGCCACTGCTTTGAAAAGATAATTACAACAAATTCTTATGCAAGTGGAGAGTAATTATGAACACGTTAAATAATTCATTATTATTTTGACACTCTTTTGTGAGCCGAGCGTTTCGGAAGCTGTTTCAGACAGAAGCACGTAACAAAATCTCTGAGGTCCTTCCCTACCAGCCGGTAGCATGAGAAAAAACCCTAATGCTTGGACAAGGCTGGAGCTACCCAGAGCTTAGCTCCAGCATGACCAGCAAGGAGCTCATATCCAGCAAGGACCTCATACCACTGTCAGAAAATGCTATGGTCTTATTTCATTTTCATCATCCTCCATTAATATTTCTCATTTTTCTAAATACTCCCATGGAAGTGTCTGAGTTTTCTTAGTTGCAAAAGATTCAAGTAAGGTTTACGTCTCTGGTCCATGTTATCTGAAGTTTTTAAAACACAGTAATTTTTTATTTATGTAAGAGCATTTAAAGCTGTGTTTTCATTCACACTACTGGTTTTGGGTTGCTTGACCTTCCACCAAAGTCAGCAGCGCTATCTAGGAGCATTCCCTGGAGCCTAAATTAAGCTTTCTCCTCTCTGATCTTTTTGTGAAGTGGCCCCTGTATTGGCCTTTTCATAACAAATGAAGTCTCTCTTCCACATACTGGAAATCTCAATCACACATGTGTGATAACTGACACACATGAAGAGTCTGCAGTCACCAAGGAGGAGGGGAGACATGATTGGGGTTTGGTTTTTTTTTTGAGAAGTCCTTACTAGCAAGATGATTAGTTGCTCTTTCCTCCTTTTGCACCTTCTTCTCCCTTGCTCCCAATACTGCATGTATGGGGTGCGAGCTGTCAGCTCGGGCAGACGCCATCTTGTGATTCAGTTCTCAGCCTGACTGCATGTGCTAGAAAGTACCGTAAGCACGAGGCACCGCAGAAATGCCTGTTTGCTGGTTGATTAAATAACGCAGAACCTCCACTTATTAAATTCAGACAGAGATGCTATTGTGTCAGCTGTTCTCACCTTCAGTTTCGTGGACAACCAGTCTCCGAGTTAGTTGCTGGCTTGGGGTCCCTGTGTACATGGTTCTCCTGAGCCTAGAAAACACAAGAGTGGAGACGTTATATATATACACTTATATAAATATGCATTATATACCTGGCTGATGCTACTGCTAGTCCATTCTGCAGGTATTCAAAACAAAGGACAGTCTCATCTACATTCTTTCTCCCCTCAAAGTGGGGAAAAATGTGGCTGAGCCACTTTCTTCTCTACCAAACTGGTGAGATCAGTATAAAGAACTCACGCCACCCTGGGACTCATTTCAAAAATGAATAAAGAATTAAATGAACCAGTGCCCTGGCAAGAGTGGTACTGATTTGGGAGGTACCAGACAGCAACATATAAAGCCTGTGGTGGGCATCTGGTGTTTGAGAAGTTCGGGCAGCGCAAAGAAGCATGGGGCCAGGTGCCCTCCCCATGCCACAGAGGCTGTTTGGGCTGGCTGTGCTTTAAATATTAAAAAGGGTACACTGGCTTCACGCCATGTTCATAAACACATCCACTGACTGCAACCTTTGGGGAACAGGTTCTACCATTCATGTGCTGTAAAACAAACTGCCACTCTTTACCTTCCTAACCCTTCAGCAAAGCAGCTTTTCTCCACCCCATAATGTAAAACCCACTCGCTACATCCACTATGCAAGCGTTATTTAAACAGAGCTCATTCATGCTTAGCTCAGAATCCGGGAACAGCTACGTAACAACATGTGCAAATTTTTGACCAAAGCAGAGTTATTCTAAAAACAACTGAATGAGGAGGCCATGAGGCTTGGCACAATTACATTTTACTGAAAAACGCCTAACCACGTGGCAGAGAGCAAGACACATGAGATGAAGAGCCTTAACTACTACAGCAATTTTTATTCATTAGCACAGAGACATAGCAGCAGGCTACAGCACCCCTCAAGAGCGCTGACCCTCTTCTCCACACACTGACCACATTCCCCTCTTCTTGTATTCTCAGGAGCCCCCACAGGATTAGGTTCAAGACGTTGATTGTACTAAGTTATTTTTTTTTTTCCAGAAAATTTAGTGCAAGTTTTCTGCTTGCTGGCACAAGCAGTAACAGGCAGCCCTTTCACCCTACCTTCCCCCAGCACAGGCAGCCCACAAGAGATTCCAGTCCCAGCTGAGGACAGGAGGCCACCGACACCCAGCAGAACACAACCAGCCTTCCCCGGCACCACAAACATGCCCGCGTCTCTTACCTGATCAAAACGCCTCCAGGAGCAGCACGTCACCCCGTCCTTGCCTGGATGCCACACTGTGCAAGAAGGGGGCAGGAAGGGCCCCACACAGGTGCTCCAGGGCTGCCCTCGCAGCTCAGGCGGAGACTTAACAACTCACAACTGGGGCAAGCAGCTGGTGGCAATTTGGAGCTGCCTTATTTAGCATAAGAAATAGAAGCAGGTCCACTTATCTGGGGCATTTTAAGGCACCTGGAGAGAAAGCAAACAAAACTCCACAAGGTACAACTAATTTCTCAGCCAAGCAGAAAACATTTCAAACAACTCCTTCAAGGCAAACTGCATGTGAGCCCAAGCGCCTCACAGCTTCTGTCATTAACAGAGAGCAAACAACAGTGAGATATTATAATTTATTACCGTTGCTAAGATGAACACAGATACTTGATACTCAATTGTATGCAGAACTGTAAAAAAATAGTTTTAATACAGTATCAAAATTTACACAAGTGTAGTGTCAAAAGACCAGTGTCCCTCAAATTAGCCCCTGCACATACATACTGCAGGCACAAGTACATGTTTTACTTTTTTTCATAGGTATATATAGATATATAGGAATACAACAATCGAAGTTTAACTATGCAAACAGTATGTATGGGAGAAAACAACACGTCAAGATGCCCGACAACTGTTTGGCTAGATTATATATAAGAAATTACCCAAGAGTGCAACACTACAAAACAGAAGGCCAGATGCTGCATCTCAACTCAAGGAGACAGAGAGAACAGGAGTTTTGCAATGCTGGATCAGAAGCCTTACATCAAATGGTACCGAGGAAAAGTAACAGCTGAAACCAATATAATTACTGCTGCAAATTAACACGCTTTCTCTGAACAAAGTTAGCAGATCTACATCATACCCCTATGTAACAAAAGGTTGTACAGCGACCGAGCTACATTCCACTGCAAATAGCCCACAAACACAGCATGTTGCAAGCTCAGAGAAAACAAAGGTTCTGACTTTGGCTCAAATCTTAGTAACCAAGAACGAACTAGAAATCCAGGAATTGTTGCATTCCTACTTTTTTTTTTTTTTTTAACTTTTATTAGTCTTTTCGATACTCAGCTATAGTAAAAG
This sequence comes from Ceryle rudis, assembly GCA_033439905.1. Classification (NCBI taxonomy): domain Eukaryota; kingdom Metazoa; phylum Chordata; class Aves; order Coraciiformes; family Cerylidae; genus Ceryle; species Ceryle rudis. The sequence continues at coordinate 7,363 of JAAGNO010014884.1, forward strand.
TTAAGCAACAGCATTCAGTCACAAGCCTGTTGCACATTCATACATGAAACTATCATTGCTTTTAGATATACACAAAATACCTATCATTGCAATTCAATACGCACAACACAGATAAAAGTCAACTAAGCACATCTAGGGCGCCGTCTGGTCAAATCTCAGGCAATCTGAACAAGAGCTTTCTGCCTCACAATAATGAAAGACATGCTCTGAGGATAATAAAACCTTTTTCTCCGAAAGAACACTGCAGTGGCAAGAAAAGCTGTTTTATAATGCAGTGCAATCTTTTAGATCCTTACAGACTCTTGTTAAAGAAACCAGGATGTCTAAATTAAACAGTAGAAATTATCATCCCGACAATAGGAAAATACCTTCAAAAAAACCCAAACAAACCAAACCGAAAGCCAAACCCAACTCTGACAGAAACTCTGACTGGAGACCTGTAATCGTGACACTTAAGTATTCTGTTCATTAGAGGGCTGCAAACATTGTACAAGTCTTCAGAAGATGTGCATCAAAAGCAAGTCGAAAAGAAAGCTATCTTCACTTTCATTTAGAAAGAAATTATGTTTCACTACAAGGACTGTAGTTATGCTACACTACTGGCTGGTTAGGAGACTTCATGGTCTTTTAGCACCTCCGAAGGCAGGTATTCTACCAAAGCAAAAAAAAACATCTGAAATTGCCTAAGCACCATTAAGCAATACTTTACAGACTCAAGTGTGAGTTACTAAGAAGTGACTTTCTCAGACCTGTGGAGACCAAAGGCACAGTTTATCAACGTCTCTCCAGTCTGGTGAAAAACCTCTGTTAAATCCAGGGGAAAAGTTGTTCTGACTTACTAGACATTCACTGTAACTAATCAAAATAAAACTTATTTCATGTAACTCCTGTAGAATCATAATCATCTTTTAGTTAGGCTGGAAATACCTCAGTGCTTCTGAACATGGTGTGTTAGAGTGACGATGCGGCAGCAGAGTTTCACTAGCCAGGAAACTGAAAAGAGCAGCATTTGGGGGACACTGACAACACAGCTCCTCTGAAAGATCTCCGTGCAGAAGCTCTACTAGTTTCCAGCGAAGTCTCTTGCGGTGCTGGCAGACACCCCGTCATCAGCTGGGAAGTCACGGTGGACACGGTCAGTTCTTTCTCTCTAGTCAGCAGTTCAAACTCCTTCTCTTCACAGAGAGGACTTGCTCAGAGCCTTTTACATAGGTCCTTTATACTGATTTCCTGACAAATGTTGTCTAATTCCAGGGCACGACCCTGCAGCATCTCCAAGCTTCCTCCACACAACCTAAAGAGAGGGATGGAAAGACATCTCATTATCACCAGTTAAGATGTACTGGTGTTCATATAGTCATGCATCTGGAAACACCACGTGTTCATTACACAGACCATGCAGCACAGGTAAGGACAGAGGGAAGGGACAGACAACCAGAGAAGAGAACACTTCTCAAGGGATAAAACATTCCTTGTGACCACAGAAAGCACATGCTTCTAGGTAAAAATGATTGAAGACAGAGACAAATGAACTAGCACATGCATCACCAGGGTATTTGATGCTTCAGATACAAGACTGAGGGCATCTACAGGCCTCAAGAGAACCTTTGTTCAACTATTTCCCAAACCACATCTCTTGCAATTCAGAAGCACGAAGCTCAGTCCAGAGGAGCCTAAACATTTCCAGATTAAAAAGCACAGAGCAGTTCCCCTCTTTTTCAAAGAATTTACTTGCTCTTTTAAAATCAAGCAACGCGTTTAGTCTGTATTTCATTTGTTCTTCCTTGAGGTCAGAGGAACTATGCACCTAGTCCCTGTTCCATACACACTTGTGTGTTTTGTTGAACCGGAGCGATATCTACAATTTGGTAGAAGTTAGCAAGTTTTTTCTTAGTGTGGACTACACGTTATAATGGTTTCCTTCCTCGTACTCACCTCTACTCCCGCTCATCATTGCGTAACATCCATGTTACAATCACGGAATTAAAAATGCAGAGAAGTTATGCCCCCCCCCCCAAAACTAGGAAAGTTTTTTATAATGATTTATTTAAAAAATTGACCAATAATAAGCAGGAGAACCAGTATCTTGTATCATATCACCAGGCACCTCTTCCAGGGGCCACCAGAAACAAGAGTGGTGATTACCACCGTACTTTGTATTGCAATTTCAGATTATTTCTGTTTAATAATAATCAACTAGCAACCAGCTAAAGTTAACTGCTACTAAATCTTTCATTAATCTCTGGACCAATAGTGATATGTTGATTAAGAAAGGCAAAACCTGTTTTCCATTCGTATTTTAATAGTGTCTAAAGCCTGGGAGTGAACAGAGATTGCACTAGGTGGAACTGAATAAACACAAAGCAGCTGGGTCCTGGGAAGTGGACATCCTGAAAAGACCATCCCTACAGCTGATGAGCAAAGGCAGAACGACCACAAGGTCCTCCTGTTGTTCTGTGGAAGAGATGGCAAAGTAACCCAGGTCCTCTAAGCCTTTGCTGAAGAAAACCCGAGTATAAGCATGAAAACCAGAAACACTCAAGACTGGAAGCAGTAAGCCTACGGTCTTACCATGCAGGGCCAAACAAACTAAAGTCCTTTAAAGAGAACTGACTGTCTTTAATAGTAGAGGGTGGCCGCAACCCAAACCCTGCAAACTTTTCACATGACCAGAATCTTGCAGCCTGAAATCAAAAGTTATGGTAAGAACTGTTCGCTAGATTGTGAAACACTGCGTCATGGAGAAAGCGTGAAACACGGGGCTTCAGTGAAACCTCCCAAAACAGCCGTCTAAGACTAAGCCGTACGAAATGACGGAGGGCTGGATTTGATGAGTGATGCCTTTCTTTTCCCTGTTTAGTTGCTGGTTTTCCTAACTTACTATTATGAAAAGGCAAGGTCTCTTTGGTAGCTTCTGCGAGAAGGCAGACTGTGCCCACGTGTGCCTTTCAACAATTTTTCTCGTCAATAAACGTTAGACAATATTTACCAAACAGCTAATGCTGACACAGTAATGAACTAAAAGGTGACACTTACAAAGTCCTTTATTTCCAGCTGAATAAATGACCCCTGATTACTAGGAAGGGTCAAATGCACACAAGACAGCTTTGGAAAGCCAACATCCTAAGCAAATTGACAAGGCGGGGTCAAAAGGCATAGTGTCCTGCTATTGTTATGGATGGGAAATGGAGAAATCTTTATTAGCAACCACTTTTGCCTGTGCGCACAGTCCAACAGGGCCTCAAAGGCACGCCAGTAATTTTATTTGCCTCCTTTTCAGAAACACAGGATGATACAGGCTAAATTTCTGCAGACTTACCACCAAACTCTCCTTCTGTGCTGGCATATATGCAGTTCTTTGCACAACCACGATAGCTGTACATATTGCTGCCTTCTGCACACATTTATTTGGCCCTATGCATTGTATATACATTTTGGATTTGCGTATAGAGTTGTTTCTTCTCAGTTCACTAGTTCGGCACTGACTTGTCACAAGCAGCTCTAATGGAATTACTTTGCATTTACAAGCACTCGAAAGAAAAGATAATACTTACGTATTCCTGAATGTGCTCTAAATAGTTACGACAGAGTAAAAAGCCCAGTGCCATAAAATTCACTCAGAATCTCAGCCAAAAGCTTGACTGAATAAAGGACAGCTGTGATGCTCCCGATACAGGCATGACGATTAATTTCTAGCTTACTTCCATCACACCATAGTGAAAGCATGGAGAAATCTTATCCCTGGGAGCCAGGCAGAAAGCGGCACTCTAACTGCAGATGAGAGCGGCTACGTCACCAGCTGGCTGCGGTAGCGTTTGAGGCCCGTGGTACTTCATGTACAGCACGAAATATTCACGGAGATCTCTGGGCTCCCTTGACCGCTCTCTGTCCATCTATATTGCCAATCCCATATGGCACATCCCATCTTCCCTTTAAGTCCCAGCCCAAGTGAACTGCTGCAGCCCTCTGAAGAAAACTTACCGGCAGTCTGAGGAAAATCACGAAGGGCAACTCTCCACACTTAATCCAAGCATTCCTGTGCTCTGAGTTTACCTCCATGCTCAGTAATACACAATAAACTACCCCTAATCCTGCTGCTATGTATTGCTACTTTTATATATAAATACCAATGAAGACCATTCCCAAATATGTTGTTGATGAGGTGGCACCGATACCACATCCTGAGGAGAGAATTCCCACATCCATTATCTTAATAAAGTATCAGCATGATCATATAACACCATAAAGTTCCTGCAACACAAAGTATACATCCAAATTGCATTTTGGCACCAATCAAGACTATGCATCAAAATTATCGAGTCCAAAATGAAACCTGTCATAATTCCATCGTTTTCACAGGCAAAATGATGCCATGGCAAATGGTTCATGGAGAACACCCACAGTGTGTAAAGCAGTGAGCTACAGACTGGAAGGAACTGCAATGAGAATGCCAAAGAAACATTATAATTAATCACAAATCCACTGTACTTTTAACATGGACTAGGTGCATGTAAGAAAGGAAATAATCTATTTTAAAAGTAAAAGAATATATTGATAGTCAAAGCAGACATAGAACATAAAAGTCAGAAGGCAGCATTTCAACGCTAGCAGCGGAGCTCTCAGTGGGAACAAAGAGAAAAGGCAGAACAGAACACGAGTATCTATTTCAGATTTACAAAAATTAAGTCATAGTGTCAAATTTAGTATATTAGCATTTTAGAAGCAGCATTACTTACATCATGAGAACTTTTATTATGGATGACTATTAAATACATATTAGAACCTGCTTTTTTTATCTATAAATTGCGAAGGAATAGCACAGGCATGAAAATACATAGTTGTCATTGTAGAGATGGGGAAACTGAGGCTGCAGATTTCATCCTACTTGCCAAAGTTTATTCTGATGAAGAATAAATTCAGGTCAGCTGAGTCATATAGTACTTCATCCCAGATATATTATCACACATAGGTTTTTCTAATCAATACCAACCAACGTGTTAAAATAATAGTGTTCCTAATTTCATTATAGAAACAGTAATTGACTTAATTTCCACGTAAAATCTTCAAGGGCTTACTATCAGCATTTAAACAAAAAATACTTTGCATCTTCAGGTCTTTCCAGGCTCAGCATAGAATATAAAATGAAACACTTTAAACTCAGACCACACATTTCTCCAGCCACCGCTTTTTCTGTCTCACTAAACTAACAGACAGTACGAGTGTTAAGAGTTTTCCAACAGCCTGCTGATTTCTGTTTTCCTGACCTTCCGAGACAAGAGTATGTTTAAGAAAAAGAAAAAGGGAAGTTTTGTTTTTCAAATTTGTTTTGCAGCCATTAATAAGGGCAGTAGTATATTTAAGCTTTCAGGTGTCATTCCTGAGTATGGGCATACATATATACCTGATCAATTGCATTAAAGGTAATTAGAATGATTATGGCGCTCTGGATTTCAGGGCAGAAGGGATCATTAAATCTTCTTGCCTGACCTCCTGGATACCACAGAACACTTTTCTGCAGCAACTTCTATACTTAGCCTCAGACTTTTTCTTCTACTAAAGCATACCTCAATTTAATCTGTAGTTGGTATAGTGGAGCTTCCAGTAGGTGACACTGAGCACAGGACAGGAAAACCTGATGCAGGTTTCACAGTAAACTCGTGCCCTCGGTGATCCCGGCAGTCAGACTAGATAGCGATCATCACTCCATAAATATAAACCTTGGTCTGCGCAGCAAACCTAAGTGGAATATGCACGGCTCAATGCACAAGCATCCAGTTTGGTCACGTGCAGCTTGAAAAAGGAAACAAACCCGTCCTGCCATATCCAATACCTACTTATAGATCCCTAGTGATACCATCTGCACATGGGGAATCATCCCATAACAGCTGGCAGGGTCGGGGAGAAAGCCACAGCCCCGGCACGGGGACGCACACGTTACAATTTCAACCACTTTGCGTAACCTGGGTCAGGTCACGGAAGAGCCTTTCTCAGAGCACGGCAAAGCTCTGCTTTCTCTTTCACCACCGACTCTCCCAGTGGTAGATGCGGAGGAGATTTTTTTTTTTTTTTTTTTTTAAAGTCTCCTCATTACCCAGGAAAAGCACAGCACCATTTTTAGCAGTGACCTCCCTCTGTTTTCTTAGCGCTCTCTCTCTTTAAAATCCATTCCTGCTCTTCAGATTTCTTGCTGTGCAGAAGGAGATCACATTAACAATGAGGTTTTGTTACAAAGGCTTTTTCTTTTTTTTTTTTCAGGAACTCAAAATTGCCAAATATGCGAAGAAAAGCAGACTCCTTCCTTTGGTTTGTTCTTCCTCCTGCACCTGATTGTGCTAAGCGATGCAACTGGGAGCTCTACGCTCCCCAGAAAGGCAGGATCAAACCCCTCTGCTTCATTCCAGGCAACAGCAGGGTTTCCTCCCTGGTTGGGATGGGGAAGGCTAGGCAGTCTGTATAGCTGACAACTCATTTTCCCTTTCACATGTAACAGTATCATTTATCTCTATTTCTGCCTGATGCAATACCTCCTAGCAAACGAAGAGCTGAGCTTTCACACCGTATTGAACTAAACTCTGCGTATTTCTTATCAATCCATTTCGGCAACCAAAGTATCAGCCATTGTTCAAATATTTCCCTTACATCAGCTAGCTATTACGGGCTGTCAAAAGCATGTCGTTAAACGTTCCATTCAGGAAAGTGTCTTCACCAATGGCTATTTCAAGAGAACTTTATAAAAGGCTTTTTTTCCTAATTATGCATCACGTCTTGACAAAATTACTTGGTACAGCTTTATTTTCTAGGCAGCAGCGGGTGAAATAGATGGAAGATGCACACAGAACCTTGAGCGTTGCTGACACGGGTGCTCCTCAGCAGCTGGGAACAGTGGTTCATCGTAGCTCTCCTGTACGAGGGCGAGACCAGCGTGCTCATGGGCAAAGAGCTGCCAGTGGGGACACGGTTTGGGTGGCCATTAGGGAGGGGACCTGCAACTGTGTGCACGTGGAGAGGGGCTCGAGCACTCTGATGCTGCTTCCCCACTTCAGATGCCACAAAAACAGGTGAGGTGATTGCAGTGAAGCACTGTGCCTGGGTTTTATGTTACAGGAAGGGATCTGATTGCTCTAATTTGTGCACAGTTCACTTGCATAAACCTGTTTCCTCAGGCTCACAGGGGAGAAGTCAATGTCACTAAGCCACGTAGAAGATAATCACCCTGTGCATAAACTGATGTCCAGGCAAGTCAACAGCACTGAGCTCTCATTGCGCATCTCCACAAAGTCCAAAAACGGAGCAAATATCTACAAAAGTCCCTTCTAGTTCTCCCCTGAAGGAGTGCACACCTACCCCCACAAGTAGCCACTGTGCCCCTGTACATCTGTACAGATAGGGAATAAGGTGAGGGGTCTACAGCACAAGTCTTGGGAGGAGGGGCTCAGGGGTATGGCGTTATTCAGCCTGGAGAAGAGGAGGCTCAGGGGAGACCACCTCACTCTCCACAACTCCCCGAAAGGAGGCTAGAGCCAGGTGGGGTTGGTCTCTTCTCCCAGGTAACAAGTGACATAACAAGAGGAAACAGCCTCTGGCTGGGCCAGAGGAGGTTTAGGTTGGACCCGAGGAACAATTTCTTCCCCTCAAGGGTTGTCAAGGCTTGGCCCAGGCTGCCCAGGGCAGCGGTGGAGTCCCCATCCCCGGAGAGGTTTAAAAAATATGTAGATGCACTGCTGAGGGACATGGTTTAGTGGTGGACTTGGCAGTGCTGGGTCAATGGTTGAACCTGATGATCTTGAAGGTCTTTTCCAACCTAAATGATTCCATGATTCTCTAACACCCACTTTACGGAATGAATATTAAAACAGTTTAGCTCATGGATGGAGTCCAGGAGACAAAACACATACAAAGCACCAGAAAACAATCATGTCAGAGCCACTGTTAGGAGACAGGAACATGGGAGTCCCTGCTCTCTGCTCAGCTCACCATCAGCTTTTAATCCTCTCCAGAGGAGTATGGACACAGATGACACCCCTGGCTGTGGTGGTACAGGGAATTCAGGCACTTGTTGATTCAGATCATCTGATAACTGCATCTTGTAACAGATTTCTAAGTGTTCTTGATTGCAACAGTTTCACTGTTAACATAGGTAAGAACTGGCAGGTTTGCCCCTCTGATTTCTTGTGTCGACTGCTGTTAGCAGTGCAACACAGGTCTTTGCAATCCAACCCTGACTTCAGAGTAAACCACATCTGCTCTCGGAAAAGTTTCAGCACTGACCTTGGGATCATGATGCATGGTCTTCAGCCCAGGGTTCTGCTATTTTTGTTATGAATATACCATGCACATTGGCTGTATCATTGCATTAAGGATTTCTCTCTGCAGGGGTTACAGGAATCCATTATATTCCACTGGAGAACAAATATGCATCCTAGATGAAGTAGAAAGGCTTCCTTATTCAGAAAAACACCACTTTCGGCTTCAAAGAAAAACTGTACAAGTGTAAGTGATTTGGAGAGCAGCTACCACTGGCATCACCCCCGTTGTAAGGGCCGGATCCCTGTGCCAAAAAACACACAGTCCACAGATGCAATGAGTGACACACAGAAAAACAACCCCACTCATGACAGTAACATCCCAGTGGTGTCCACAGGAATGTTGCCAGGACAATACGACACGTGTTGAGTAACAGACACAACATTTTGCATGGACTGTACAGGAGGAGAATTTACCTTCAGAGCATTTACCACTGAGTCAGACTGCGGAGAGGCTGAGCCATGTCCATTGACGCTAGCTGGCTCGTTTGCAGAGCAGTAACTCCCCTCCGCCCCTCCTGGCATCCTAATGGGATCCTTCGCAAAAAATTAAGAACTATTTAATAAAGAAAAGGGTCGGTAGCTAATTAAAACAGACGTCAAGTACTTATTGTTCTTTTTAAAAAGGCTGAGAAGCACTGAAGGCATGTTTTACTCCAAAGTCTCCCTCCTTCTGTGCCACAGTAACCAAGACCACGTGAGGCAGTTCAGGTGCTACTGTCGAGTGTCACCCAAACACTCTGTCCCTCAGGGGCGTCTATATGGAAAATCAGGACACAGTAGTAAAATTTCTTGTGTACGTGTGTTGCCTCACAAAAGCGCTGCAAGGTTCAGAGAGGTGATTTCAGCTCCAGAGAAAGGTTTTTGAGAATGTCTAATTTTATCCAAATCATTCTGGAGTTGCTCCTTCAACAAACCTCACATTTTTAAACATCGCTGCAAAGTTTGCAACGCAAGCTCGGGCACAGTCAGCCAGGGAAGAAGCCAGGAGCTCTGAGCTGCCAGCTCACCCCTTCCTCGTCTCTGGCTGCTCCGGTGCAAGGACTTGTCCCCCTGCTTTATACCCAGCAGTGGCCACCTCAGCGGCTTTTTCCTCCCAGTGAACACCTGAAGGGTTCTGCAGGACACTGACATACAAATGCAAGCTCCCTAAACTCTTACAGCTCATTGACTTCAAACTTCGCAGGATGTAAAGCATCTCCTGGAGTGACTGCAGTGTCGAGGTAACCTGAGTAAGCAGCCTGCTTCGGATGAGTGCTAAAAATACCCCTGCTGCATTCATGGACAGCAATGTGAGAGCTGCAGCAACAGAGACGGCCCAAATAGATGATTCTGAGGTAGATGCTTTCAACCTGACCTGCTCTTCACTGTCATTCTTCACACAGATTTTTGTTTAAGAGTAAAAAAAGAAATAGAAGAGAGAAATATAAAGAAGAAAAACATTTCAAAGATTGAGAGATGGAAAATTCCTTTCTTCCAGAGTAACAAACACTGCAGGAAAAAAAAAAGAAATAACATAGTAGTAATTCCTACTGGATTGTGTGGGAAAAGCATTTCTGAAGGAAAAATAATGACAGTGGCAAGAGCCTCTGATCAGAATCAGTGCCTGGATGCACACTGATTTGCCCTGCTGAGCAAGCACGTAGCACACTGCCATCTTTTTGGGGGTGTCTATAATCTGAACAATAAGAAAGGTGAAGGTGGGTGCAGGAGAAAAAGGGCACAGAGAGATGACATGAGGTTGACAATGTTTAACGGAGAAGTACCCCAGTCCGAAGCAAGTTTATATCCTGCACATGACTTCATTAGGATATGCCCAGGCCCCTAGAAGCTGCAGTACCAGGAGGGCATTGCAGAGAGGACCTCTGCAACTACTGAATGCATTAGACCTGACCTCAGCAATTGTCTGCAGAACTGCAACTCACATCATCAAAAATCCCATCAAACAATAAAAAGAGAGAATGCTGCATACACTAAGCCCACAGAAAAGGTACCTTGAGTCTGAATATGAAACCCCCTTTGGTATATGACCTCACCCTCCTGCCCAGCAATGGATGCAGCATAAACTGCAGCTGTGGGTGCTAAGGGGTCTCATAACTAGGTGGACAACACCAGCACACAGTTAGGGAACCACCCAGCGTCTCATCCTGCCATTTTCCGCAACAATGACTACTATCAGTTTGCTGGGATGTACGGAGGGAAGTTTAAGATTTATTTTTTTGGGGAAGGATTTACAGATCTGTTAGTGAATGGGCAGACTTAATGCTATACTTTGGGAAAGGAAATGAAAGAGGAAGGAAAAAGAGGCAATAAAGCAGACCAGAACAATTCTAGTTTAGGATAAACACCTTCAGTCAGCTTTGGTTTTTTATAAGACAAGTATTCTGTTTCTTCACTGACTCCAGGGCCAAAGACTTTTGTCAGCTTTGAATTATAAAATATAAATATTGCTATAAAAACGCTGGGAAAATTAATACAAATTGTACATATAAAGCCTCCCGAAGATGAGAAAATCTCAAAGCCCTATGAATTGTGCTTCTGTCAGAGTTCAGGCCTGCCTCCAGGCAGCTGTCCTCCATAGCCACTTCTGTGCCATATGCAGCACATTTTTGTCTCCTTTCAACAAGAGAATGAGAAACTTGTAAGAACACTGCTTTAAGTTGACAGGGTTCGCAACACATGTTGGTAGGAGATTGAAGATTAGCATTTCTCCTATGGACATCCTTCTCCCTTTTTCCTCTGTCCTTGATAAGAGACAAGGTTTTCTCAGAAAATAAGGCAGGTTCTGCTATCCTGAAGCCCCATCCTCCAGCTCAGGGACTTATCATCTCTGATGAGGCCACCCCACAGAGACAGTATAACCTCTGCCTTCTTTGGAGGAAGCTTATTCCAGCAGATGATGAGGATGGGACCAGGCTGAACGCGAGTCTCCTGTTCTTCAGCAAGTCCGATGAGCCCGAAGCCACTGACTGCATTATGCGTGTCTGAAGCAGTGAAGCAAAACAAGAGGAAAAGACACTTTGCCAAAGCAGCGGTGTCTGACAATGAGGTGTCCTAGGAGTCTAGAAAAAGTGGTTTTTTTCACACATTTCATCATCACAGCTGCTGCTTGCCAATGGGGAGCACGGCAATGTTTAACCTTTCAAAGCTTGACCTGAGTTTCCTTGCACTAAGTCCCTTCTCTGACACTGCCCAACCCAGATTACAACTGAGCCCCGAGCAGGATCTTGAGGACAGGAGGAGAAATCCTACTCCCTTCCTCCTCTTCTCTCGATCCACACACAGTGCTTCCATTCAGCCACTCAAAGTAGGCATCCCACGTGCCCACGTGTTTTTTCATTTATTATCCAGTAACAAAGCTACGGAAGTGGAACCAAAACGGACAGAAGGGATGAAATCATGGCTCCATAGCGCTGAAATCAATATTAACTTTAAACATGAGTAATTCTAAATAAACAGTGCTGCACAACATCAACATCTGAGAAATTTTTTTTTCGCTCATCCTACACTGGCAACCTTCCCCCTACTGCCCCTGCCCAGCCCTTGTGCCCAAACTACAGCATGGTCTGCACGCTGTCTCCTCTAACGTTTACTCTCTGTGGATTACACCGCTGCAGAAAGCTCATTGTCTGAAGGAGGTAAACCCCACATAATAACCCGTGTACAATTTGCCACAAGGACAGGAGAGTGCAATCGCTAAATATGCGGATCCATTTTCTGTTGAAAGCAAATCTACAAAACATCTAATGCCGACACGCGACTAGTGACCAGAAAGCACAGGAAATCTGACTCAACCCCATAATAGCACATAACAAAAAAATTAGATGAATGAAATTTAGCATCTCCCTCACATGGACCGCCCAGTTTAAGGATATTCACACCATTCTCCCGTAGCACCAGCGGCAAGCCCTGCCCTGTACCCTGGTCATGGTCAGAATAAAGATCCCTGTGTTGAACAAGGTATTCTTTGATGGAGAGAACTAATCACGAGCCTTTCTACTTGAGCCAACAGAAACCATCATTTTTTCAATCCATAGTGTTGATAAGGGCAGTCATGAATGAAAGCCGCTGTAGTGAAAAGCAGACTGCACATCTCAGGTTCATGGCAGTTTATCTGCCAGCCCCTCTGGAGGAAGCACACCGCTCACTGCCGGACTCGCAATCTCCCCGTGGCACGCTGGGACAGCCGAGGAGGGAAAAACATTGTCCATCTCTGCCCCAAGAACACTTGCAGTCACCTCACCGAAGTTTTCGAGACTACATGATTTTCCTGCCCACTGGGCACCGCTCTGTTCACTTACCATCTGAGACCAACCTCATCAAACACACAAGACCTCCTTCGCTGGCAGCTTTTTATCCCAGAGGCAAGTGGTTTTTTGGGAAGTATATCCTTCCTGGGGGGTAACTACCATGCCAGTTCAATCACTACCTGATTCTCAAAGCTTTTTTCTGATTTCCCCAGCCCTCAATTTCCCCATTGGTCAAATTAAACACAGGCAGTGTTTGTCAAACATGCAGGAGGAAGCGAAAACATAAAGCAATAAACTTCAGTACGCTGCACTCCTGGATTAATAACACACTAAACAAAATGGCAACTGTTTTTTTTAAGGAACGTTCCTGTCAATTAAAATACACTATTTTAAAATGCTGCAGTTACTTGCCGTAACTTCTGTTCTCAAAGACCTCAGAAAAACCCTCTACTTCTGCATACTGCTGTCCAAATCCACATATCCTCATGGAGTACTTGAAGCACACTCAAATTTCTGAGCAGCCAAAACTGGCTGCACACCTTCAGGAACAACCATTTTCAGCAGGCCCTCTTTTTTCTAATGAGCCTGTAAGAGAAAGAGGCCCTGGGCTGTAGCACCTCCAGACCTTAGAGACCACACATAGTAAAGACCGACACACTTTAAGATCTGGAAGATTTGGTAGACTCTACAAGAAAATCAGTATGAGTAAAAAGCAACTTTAGGCATTCAAAAATTACTCTGGAAAACAAACCAACCAACCCACAACAAACAAAAACTGTCCTTCTCCAAACTGGAATCTTTTTGTACATCAGGTTTTTCTTGAATTTCTATCTTGGTGTCATCAAGCCCATCAGCTCTTGCCATCCAGCCTGCCCATGCCCCCCAAGATGGAAGTGCTATGCTCAGGACACCCTGAGGCAAGGCTTCTGCTCAGAACCTCAGCTGTTGTTAGCTGAAGTCACTCCATTAACGACTTATTAATTTAAACTGAGGATAAAAGCATATGAAAGAACCGGGTGGGTGGATGCTGTTGATTTACTTTCAGCAAATATTTGATGACATGATTAGGTAACTTGGGTTTCTTCAATGGGTTTTAATTACATTTTGACTGAAGGGTTCCCTCCCTGTTCTTCTGCATACTATGGAAGGGAGGACACAAACAGTACTGGACTATGAGTGACACAGATTTTTACAGAAACAATGCGAATCAAACAGTTCCCCTCTCCTACTCAGATTTGTGACTAAAACCATGCCATGCAGAGGGAAAATAAACACATATCTCAGCAAAAAGGTTTTTGAAAGATTTGGAAATGCATTGAAATAAAATGTGGTACTCTAATGGAAGAGGGAAGAAAAAGAGCAATGGAAAGTGTTAGAAGTGCTTAAAAATAACCTAGTGTGTGCCCAAGGGTCACGCCTGCCATTCCACACTTAAAACGTACCAGGACTGGAAAAGGCGAGCAAGGACGTAAAGCCCAGAGAAAGTCCCTGCAGCACGGTGCAACTGAAAGTGAAACAACAAAAAGAAATGGAAAAGGACCAAAAGACTTGTAAAGAAAAAGATGAGGAGGAGGAGGAGTCAGAAAAGCCCATGTAAGAGGGAGCAGAAGGGCGATGGCTCAGCCTTGTACCACACCTGCCTCAAGGCTTGGTGCTGCACACTGTGGAAGCCGGGAGCTCCACTCCCCACATCCAGCCTCCAGTCCCACTGACCCACGCAGTTTGTCGCCTCACAAAGCAGCATCTTGGCAATACCGCCGTTCCCCCTCATTCAAAGGTAAACCTAGGCTACAAGGACAAAGAGTTAGAAGGGGGAGATGTCTGATAATCTCCATCACTGCCTCTTGCTCCATCCTCCCATGAAACAAATAAAACCTGAAGCAATTTAAATTGGGTGCCTGCCAGTATATCTTTTGCAAATGCATTCACTGTCATTATAGGACAGATGTCCACATTTCCATAACAGTTCAGCTGAGCTTATCAGCCCTGAAATACTACCCCTACAAAAATTCAGGGTTCTCTTCGGTTAATTGACATGTGGATGCCAGATCCTGATCTCGCTTCCCCCAGCAGAAGGCACGGATAGAAGTTACACACCACATCAAGTCCTGGAGTACAAGTCTGTTTTCAGTTAGCTGAAGTTACTCGCTGCCATAACAGATCCGTCACAGCCCACGAAGCTGTAACTGGGATGTGAATCCACTCTTTGGCCCCTATGTATTTCCTTAATTATTGCTGAGTCTCTTTATTACAACATGCACAGAAACTGTGTTCTGGCCAGAGTGCTGGCCATACTACCACGTTCAGGTTTTTTAACATTAGCGGCAAAACTCAGCCCACAGTGATGCTGTAGTTGCGTGTCATTTTGAGGTCAGCAGAAGGCGGTGGTACTGCCAAAGCCCATGTGCTGCAGAGAGCTTTCCTGCCCCGGCCCCTCGGGGGAACTACACCAGCCTGAAATCCATCCAGCAAAACAGAAATGTTCTCGCTCAAACGCTTTTGCCTTTATGCAGTGCTGTCACGCACCCTTACCTACACAAGCATTTGAGAAGCATCAGCACAAGCTGCACACCCCTTGTCTCGGGCACAGCCAGCAGAGCTTGGCATTCTCAGCAGAAGACCCAGCTGCATACTGTAAATCTTGGAAAGTATCTGCTTTCTTGAACCAAGAATCCTATTTGTAGCCAGAAACTGAAAGAGTCTGGATCCTATCTTGATACATGCTATCTGAGAGAAGGAAAAAACAACAACAAAACACACAAAAAAACCCCCACACAAAAACAACAAAAATAATCAAAAAACCCCCCAAACCACCACCACCCAAGCATGCAAACACAACAGTTAAGTACAGTTCTCACTAGCACGGCAAACCTACAACCCATCTATGGCTTCTCATAACTCTTAAAACCACTGCTACCCTATAAACCACTACCAGACCCACTGTGCAGCACAGAAAAAGACAGTAACAGGCTTAAGTGAATCTGCTCATTTTTATACCTTTTCTATCACCTGATCAAACTAAAATATTGACTGAGTGGTGGTACTGCATTTCCCCTGACATGGCTGCCCTTCAGGACAGCAGAGTGAACTAAAGCTCAGATTCCATTTGAACCAGAGGGCAGCACTTAAAACCGTTTTTTTCTGGAAATGTTCTTGCCACTAAATATTAATAAAACCTTTCCACAGAGGTCCACGGGGTTTTGAAAAGAAAACTTGTACGTATGGAGGGGGACAAGCAAAGCAAAAGAAGCTGGAAAAGCACCACGCCTAAGTGACAGATGAAAGATGCGACTTATCTGAAGAGGGTGTCAACAAACGTGCCAGTGCACTTTCATAAGAGACACATAAGCAGAAAAGGGGGGGAAAAAAGGATATTGAAATCAGAGAGGAGAAAGAAGAGTGCAGTAGGAGGAGATAAAGCCTCAGAAAGCAAGGCAAGGACTCTTCATTAGAGACTTAGTAGAGGCGTCACACTCCTGAGTGCGAGTCATCACCTGTCTCATACTAAGTGCGGCCCCACAACTCCCAAAGCCTCCCTGTACTCCAGCACACTGTCAAAGAGGTGCTACGCAGAAAGGAAACAGCACTCTCATACTGAAGCACTGGCGAAATTTTAAGGCACAACACCGTAACCGAGTTAAGAGCTGTGCCAAAAACCTTCATCAGTTGTGGAACTCATCATGTATTTTCAGCTGATTTGTCAAAAGCACTTGGTTTGGCTTAACGGCCAACAAACTCCCATTCCTCTCATTAAAGGGAATCAAACCAGTTCCAGGAGCTTATGCATTTCCACCCTGCACCCTTGTCTTTGCGACGGGGCCTGATCTCCGCTGATAGCATGTTGAGGCGTTACTCACAGAGCCAACAACCCCCGAAATGGACTTGTGCACATGTAATGCCAAAGTAGTCAAATGCAAAATCAGAATAAACTTGGTGTCCACATTTCCTTCCTCTCCCCAGAGCAATGCCTTTCTTCGGGAAGAGAGGGGAGTAAGATATTCCAGGAAAATTGAACCCCTGTCACTCGCTATGTCCTATAATCAGGTATCCAGAAGATTTTTCAGATCCTTGTGCCAACAAAAGCAAACATAAGACAAACCCTAGCCTGTGTAATTAAAAACAAAAAGCAGTTTGCAAGCTCGCTCACCTAGTCCTTACCCTTCGAACCCCAAGACCAGCATATTTTGCTACAATTACTCTTGCCATAGCTACGGGCTTAGGTGCTATTTCCACAAGCACTATTTTCTGCTACTGGCACCCCATCCAAGAGGTTTTCAGCGAAGTCAACGTCCACAATGTGGGTGTTCCTAGTTTCCTGCAAGATCTGGTAATGCATTTCATGGGTGTCCACCTGAGCGCACGAAACTCCAGACAAATAAAACATACGGCCACTTCTAAAGCATTTGCCCGCGAGGAATATTCTGCACAATTTATCTCCCAGTGCCGTTCCAGACCTAAGACAAACCGCAACATTATTTTTCAGGCGGGTTTGTTAACATTTGCTCTAGACACTGCTCTTGATAAGAAAATAATACTCTTTATCAGTGAGCAACCTTTGTCTTTCCTGATGAAGACTGTATAGACGTTAACGGACAGACCTTTAACCATTGTCGCGGTCCTCCTTTTCCAGATTAAAAGTCAAAAGTTCAGGGAAGTTACATAAATTGTTCAAGGTCACCTAGCAAGTCAAGAGCTAAACAAAAGGTAGAGGCCCTTCCAGCTGTCATAGGCGAGGAAAAAACCCACCATAATTTACTTAAAATCTGCCTTAAGAAAGCAAATAGTCAACCTGGGGCTGAGGTCTTCCAGCTAATCTTGGTTTATACAAAGAATAAATCGGAGACAGTGAATTTTACTTCCTACTGCATTTCACTGTTATCTGGGATTTTACATTCAAACAACAGTACCACACTCAATAAAAACCAGGCGCTTTTATTCTTCGGACCACTGTCTTCATTTAAACCAGTGTTTGATTTAAACAAAATGCAACCGGTCTTTTCTTCCAGCGGGTGACTTCATTTGGAGACTGTATGGATCTTTCGAAAGATTATAGAAGGAAATAAAATAGAAACATGTGCTGGCATGTATGTGCACATATAAAAAGTTACAAGGGTCTTCTATTCATTCTTAATAAACCTCAAATTTTTTTCTTCTCAGAACATGCTGGAAAAACCTTTCATTTCAAATTCGCTTGTTTTATTCAATTTAATTTCGGTCTTGCATTTATGCATCTATTACAGTCCTCAAAATATTAAAAATAATATTACCCAATTATTATTACTTAAAACATTTGCATTTTTAAAGCAAAAAATTTTGGTTACGTATCTAAACTACTTGGTATTTTAATAACAAGCTCTTGGAATAAAACCAGAATGTAAAGGGTCAGTTCACTGTGATTTTCAACCCTTAAATTAATTAAGCCTAAGTAGTGGCTTCCAGTGAATTTTTTTTTAGCAAGGTATAAAGACCTGCAAAGGAGAAAATGAAAGCATTATCGTAGTCAAATAAATACCCCACTCAATCATGAGCAAGATGAACAAACAGATGCGAGTGCCTTTGATTAACCAGATGATCAGCCCGAGCGTTCAAATGCAGTAACGTCAAACGACAAGTAGTAGTAGTAGTTTTATCTCAGGCACGAAGACTCAAGCATTGCTGTCTAACTGCTGGCTACTGTTCCCACCAACAGAAGTCACCCACCTGGGGCAGCATGCGATTTTCCTCCTCCAGCTGTCTTACTCTTGCCTCCAGCTGCCTAACATAGGACAAGGTTGATTCTAAAAATCAAAAAGAAAAAAAAAACTCGTATTATCCACAGAGATCTGCTTGTGTTTACTAGCGTCAGAGCCCGTGCCACATTCTGACTTGTTCTCACAGCAGGCTGCCTCTCTCAAACGCCCATTACCCATTCAGCTCTGCTCCTCTCAATGGCAGTGCAAATAACACCGATACTAAAATTAATCGATTCCTTGGTGCTTTTCATTGTAAGCTGTGCACTATAAGGTGGTCCCTTCTGAAACACAAGGTATCTTACAGAAAGGCAACACAGACTTAAGTTCTTCCAAGTGATCCCCTGAGCTCTGTGAGCTGGTGCTGTATTTTGGAAATACTTCAGGAGACTAATGCATTATTCCACCAAGTCATAGAATCACAGAATGTTCGGGGTTGGAAGGGACCTAGAAAGATCATCTAGTCCAACCCCCCTGCCAGAGCAGGATCGCCTAGAGCAGGTCACACAGGAACGTGTCCAGGTGGGTTTTGAACGTCTCCAGAGGAGGAGACCCCACAGCCCCCCAGGGCAGCCTGTTCCAGTGCTCTGTCACCCTCACTGTGAAAAAGTTTTTCCTTATGTTTACCCTAAACCTCTTATGTTCCAAAACTTACTCCCATTGCCTCTTGTCCTAACACTGGATGAGATTGAGAAGAGCCTGGCTCCATCCTCCTGACACTCACCCTTGACATATTTATAGACATTAATGAGGTCCCCCCCTCAGTCTCCTCTTCTCCAGGCTAGAGAGACCCAGCTTTCTCAGCCTCTCCTCATAAGGGAGATGCTCCACTCCCTTAATAATCATGGTGGCCCTGCACTGGATTCTCTCCAGTAGTTCTCTGTCCTTCTTGAACTGGGGTGCCCAGAACTGGACACAGTACTCCAGGTGAGGCCTCACCAGCACAGAGTAGAGGGGGAGGAGAACCTCCCTCGACCTGCTGACCACACTCTTCCTAATGCATCCCAGGATGCCATTGGCCTTCCTGGCTGCAAGGGCTCACTGTTGGCTCATGGTCATCCTCCTGTCCACCAGGACACCTAGCCCAGGAAGAGAAAACAGTCTTCTGCAGGAAGACACAGTTGAGAAGTCCCTCCACACAGTCCGTCAGAGGTCTGTATTGAGGTCTGGTGGCACACGTCGCCTCCCCCCATGCAAGCTGTGATCCAGCCTGTGGGGAATACAGCAGCCTGACAGCCTCGGCTTCTGCTAGGGACATGTTGTCATGGCTGGAGCCTGGGCTAGAAAGCAGATGTGTGTCCCCAGGGCCCTGGTAGGGTTTGGAGCCTGGTTGATAGCACAACAGCTAAGGGCACAGTGCTGCTCACTGCTCATATGCCTCACCCTCACACACCAGAGCAGGGCCAAAGGAGGACGTGCTTTCACAGCGCTGCTTTGCTACATGGGCTTGGTTGAAGAGCAAAACCCTGCCCCCTCTGTTCACAAGTAACCTCACTGACCTTCCTACGATAATTTAGTTGATTATGGAGAATATGAGTCAATCCTAGAATGATCTGTTCCCAAGAACTTTAGGTAAGAAGAGTAGATCCATGATCCATCCCTAAAAGCATCTGAGATACTCATCATCATGCATTTCTTGGGTCACACAGAATTTCTGCTATTACAGTGGGTATCGAGGAGAAATACGTGCCTGAGAAGTAGCACGACTGTAAGAGAAAAGATACCTTCTTAGTGCAGAAACACTGCTGTGACTCTCATACCTCCTCGTATGTAGGTTGAGTCCACCATGTACTCACTCCTGACTCAGTGATCTCAGCTTTCTCCGAGATGTCAATTCCAGTAACTCCAGATATAACTCATAATACCACGTCACTAGTAAAATTATCTCTCCCATGATTAATAGCGTGGAATCCATGGGTATTTGGGCAAGTACTGTCAGTTGATGCAACCCTGCAAAGCTGCACTGACAACAGAACAGTTCAGTGATTTAAACTGACAGATGGATTTGCACACCATTGTCCTCCAATACCAAATCACCACGCCAGCCTGTCCATAAAAGAAAGGTGATGGGAAGTGAGGTGTCACTTACTTCTCTTGCAAGACTGAAATGGGCTAAAATATGAATGCACAGACAGCGCATGCGAATTTGCACGACATGCAATGAAAGAAGGCAGCACACAGTAATTTGTCAAAAATGATTAATACGCAGCAAGGCACTGGATTAAAAACAACATTACACAATAAAAGGGGAAGAGGTAATCTGAGGTTCTGTGCGCTCTGCTGCATAAGGATTTTCATAGCTTGTGATGGGTGCATCTCTGGAGAGTCGCTAAGCGTAGCTCGGATGAGCACTTAAAAGATGAACAGCTTATTCAATTGACTATGTACAACTGGGTCCCTCCCATCAAATCAGCTTCCTTCCAAGCAGCAGCGCTTCTGGGAGGAGCCGCAAGAGCTCCCTCGTGGTTATGGCTACTGGCACAGGCAACAGCTCCCAGCACATCTCGCCTCTTCTCTCCATTGTTTTCTACGTAACGTGGTTTCTGTGAAGCCATCTTTTCAGCGGGACTGAAGTGGGCACTTCCTTGACTTCCAATGACTCTGAAGTCACTGGTTATCAGTCCACAGCTGTTAGCTTGGCCTTGGACTTCATGCTCCAGTCCCACTGCCCAGCTCTGCCCACCACCCCACTTCCTGTAAGCTGCCTTCTGTTCAACTCTGGGTCTTTTGTAATTTTGTGGTTTAGCATTTATTACCTCCTCATATGATGTCTACCTCTTGGCAAAACTTGCCTCTCAGTTTTCTTTCTTCATTTATACATGTCAGGAGTCCAGACCTGAGATCTCTGCTGCTTCAAATCACACAACTCTGCTGTCAGCTCATACCAGCTGAGGATTTGATCTGAAAACTCTGCACCTCCTAACCCTTCTAAAGTGTGAAATTGTTATTTAAATCTCTTTTTTTTAATCTGATTAGAATGGAAAAATAGGTCATCTACCAAAGGATGGATCTAGCAAATCCTTATTTATAAATGTGAGTCTTCTTGACACACAGACTAGATGCATATATATTTCAGTATCTGTTAATTATATTTATGCTGTGATGCTGTATACTTAGCAGAAAAAAAATGAGTACAAAAGCCAGTCAAGGACATAAGAGAGTGAGGAATTGAAAATACAGAGACACTGACATTAAACTTAACCCTCCCCCCTCAAAAAAAACCCCAACAAACACACAAAAAAAAAACCCCAACAACAACAACAACAAAAACCCACCAACCTTTAAATTGCCACCCAGAAAAGGGTTACCCGATATCGCTCCCATTGCCAGGCCAGGCAAATTTGCACAAGACAATTAAGGAATTTAAAATGGAAGCAGAATGAACTGATGGTAATAATGCTTCAGCTTCAGTAGCTGAGTTGAAAACAAATGTCTCCCAAAGGGAAAGCAGGACAGAAACTTAACATCACTTCCATAACATTACTATTGTCTTCTTATAATTTACATTTACTAAGATGCTAAAATGTGCCAGGCACCCACTCCTCTGAAACATAACCTGCGCAAACACGATGATCCCTAACTGATGTCATTAGTCATGAAACCTTTTTGTGTTTCGTCCTTCCCCAAACAGATTTCTCTCTCATTGCTCATTTTCACAGTGCTGCAAGTACACAGAAAAGCCCTCCCTCATTTGCAAAATCTTAAACTCGAGCTGCAGGCTGCTTACGGATAAACTTCTAAACACAAATTCACTGAGCTTCCTCTGCTGAGAGCACAGGAGAAAAACAGCATCCGTATCAACACTGTTCAGAGCTCAACTACTGTGTTCTGGGAAGTAACGCAGAAACTGTTACCTACGTTGAGATCAAACACATACTCAGATAAAAACAAACAATTAATGTGTCCCCACATCTGAACAAGAGCTGACCACAGATACGTAACACTGCAGTAGCCAAACTACTCGTTTCATCACCTACGGGTTCCTTGGTTACACTATTTCTGCTCCTTCCCATCTTAGCTCACCAGCCACTTCTACAGGAGCAACAGTTTTAAACAATTCCTATCCTCAGGAACGGATTCCTACCAAGTAAGCTTCCCATGTTCTTAGCATCATTGAAAATGTGATCACCACATGGTGCTTCACTCCAGGGCTGAAACTAAAATTCTTTTCCAAGAGACATAATATCTTGCTTTGAGGGAAATTCAGTGTCAATCCACCCTTTCCCCACAGTTGTCACTCTAACGTATTATTAAAGAACACCGATATTTACTTAGCTGACGTCTTTTTCTTTCGACATCCACACACTTGGAGCTATTAGGTATTCTGGGGTTATGTCAAACTTTATCAGATGCTCACATTGCTGCCAAAGGCATACCTGTGCCTTGGCTCTACCCAGTTTTGTGCGGTTGGGCCTGATCTCAGCCTATCAAGTAATTCATAATGTTCTTTAAGCTGTATCTTCCTCTGCTATTTTAGAGTGGTTGAGGATGTCACATTAAATTCTGGTACTTTCCTTGTGTTTCTAGGTTCAGGTTTTTTTGCAGACTGGAGTGTTACAACTCACAGGAAACTGTGGGATTGCACTGGAGAACATTTTGAAGACTGAGGTCCCTCCAGCTGCCTATTAGCTCCCTGCAAAGCAAAAAGATCAGAACCCCACCGAAAGCAAAAACTCCACGGTTCAACCTACACTTCTATTTGTTCAAATGAGCTTGAGTCAAGTACAATACTTGTGACGTGGGAGGGATTTTATCTGATCACCAGAGGAGTATTTGAGGTACAGAAAGAGTAGGAGATGCAACACTTCTCGTGCTGATAAGCACTCAAAGTAATGCGTAAGAAGTGCTTTCACTCAATTAATAAAATTCCATTTTTCTGCATTTTTAAAAATCACTGATTCCGAATTACAATAGCTGTCTGCAAAATTTGAGCACTGGGATTCCAAAGACGACCTTTGGACTAACTTTAGCATTGATGGGTTTCTCTTCTAAAGATGGTACTGGCTTTGTGGAAGTTAAAAAAAAAAAAAAATAGTACAGAAACGTTTAAGTTTGGAGAAAACTGGTAATACAGTGGGTGAGCAAAGCAGACGTGCCAGAGGAAGTAGAGCAAACTCCTCCAAGCTGAAAATACTTAAAAAGACTGGAGGTATTAGGAGAAAAGAGTAATAATACTGTTTGCCTTGATCTCTGGCCATTAACGTAGGGGCAGCATGAAGAGAAAATGCTACGCTGGACAGAAGGCTGCTCTGAAGCAGCAGCAGCCAGTCCTTACATCCGCACAGCCAGAAAAGAGAAAAACACGCTTCCATGACAATGCAAACCTCACCTCGGTTCTGTTAACGTCGACATTTTCTCTTTCCACTGGCTCAGCTCTATTTGGTATTCACATTCCTAAAGAAGGTCACCAGAATCTGGAGAGCTGTCACATCCCAATATGCATATTTTAAACACTTATGGGATAAATGAGGGAAACTGACAACAATTTACCTCGGTAAAGAATTCAGCCCGTTATGTGTAGTGATACTTTGATGTATGGCAATGAAGGTTTGGTTAAGGTATATGCAACTTCAACAGAGAAAGCAATTTGTTACGCTGCTCTTCCTGCGCTGTCTTGGCAGGAATATAATAACTGCAGATCAAATCGGATTTTGATCATTCGAATCCACACCCAGCATCCCACAATGAAAACTAAATAATCTTTTCAATAAATGGAAGATGAAAAACAAGGCTGTGGAAGGGCTACTTTAAACCCTCCTGTAATTACCTGACAGCTCCTTATGTTGATGAAAGGGTTTCTATGCTGACTGGGGAGAAGATTCGATGACAGGCAAAGTATCTCCCTGTCCTATAATTCCTAGTCATCTGATTTAATTACCTCAATATTAATATTCATGACTAAACCATGTCGTTACCGCAACCCATCCCCTTTCAGCTACCTTGTTTTAATATAAGGGGAAAAAAAAAAAGATCCGGCTGATGGATTTACACTATGCACATTTACACCACCTGCATCTCCAACTGGGTGAAGCTGCTCAGTGTTTACTCTGGCAGCCTCCAGCCTCCCGGCAGCAGGATTAGATGACCTCTGAAGGTCACTTTTAGCCCCGTGTTCTACGATTTTCTATTCTGGTTGCGCATCTTACATAACGTTCCTATTGAGGAAGCGGGGAACTTCTCACTGAAGTGCAGCTGAATTCCCCCGTAATGCAGCGACATTAGGATTAGCGCTGTCGTGTAGACAGGAAGATGTTCGCCTAAGGCAAAACTTTATTAAGCTCACCAAAATGTAGCGGAGCTATTTACCACTAGGGCACCTATTCTCTGAAAGTTGGGGACAGCCAACAGCATGGCGTTAGCATTAAGATAGGGTTTACATTTCTCAATATTGCTATTGTCTGAAATTTGCACACCCCAAGCCGAGATTTCTTGTGATTATGGATCCAGCGCTTCTTGACTTCTCCCCGTAATTAAAAACATAATTAACTAAGCTCAGCTACCTCGCTGAGTATTTCAAAACTGAATCTTAGCAAAGGGAAGAGCTCGCATACGCCAATTCAAACATCCAGAATGCAATGTTACCCTGACACCGAGTTTTCTTTCTCAGGCAACAGATGTCATGTTTCCCCTTTTCAGCACACATCACGCACGCGGGCTAATTACTTCATCTCTGTAATAACACATTTTTACACAGAGTTCATATAAAAATAGCAGTTTCTCAGTTGCAGTAGCTTTTAATCACAGATTATCCATTTATAATAAGGAAAAGTATTTCTCCTTGTCTCGAGGCAGCCCTAACCGTTCCTTTAATGATTCATTGATGCTCTCTGACTCCGATTGCCAATGTTTAACATTTGTCTGCATTTAAGTGCTGCTTTGACGCTGTGGATTATGCAGCTGTAATGAGCACATCTGAGCTGACCAGGCTGCCACACACGCTTCTCCGCGGTGAAGAGCAGGTATCACTCTGCAGTGGCAGCACTTGGGGATTTCTCCCTTGCTAAGGTTACCCAAGGAACGCCCCAGGTCACCCAAATGCTGCCTGTGACACAAGCTGCTAAATATACAGGGTTGGCTTCCACTTAAGAACTGTAAGAACTTTACTGATTTAGCTTGGTATATGTTGTTTTGTTGTGTGTTTAGCTCTAGCGTGCCACAAAACTTCCAGTTGAATTCATCTACCACAAAAAAAAACCAAAACAAACCAACACACAAACAAACAAAACACTTAAAAACCTCTCAGATAAAAAAGATTCAACTATATGAATGCCTAAAAATGGTACCAGGTGTCAGATGAGGTAAGCTTTAGCTTCCTACTTCTCTGAAGGTATCCATAACACCCGTGCTAAAAGCTGGGTAACACTGTCACGCTAATGGTCTGCTGTAACACTGACCTTAGTTTGTCTGGGTTTTTTTGGTGCGAGAGGTGACAACGGCAAAGCTTTTCTTGCTGGCCCGCTTGATATCCTGTTAGCTCCGCTTCAGCCTGTGCTAAATGCATTTGCCACATTATCAATGAAAACTGAGGAAATCAAACCCATTATGCTACTGCTAAAATGTTCCCCGCTGGCTGTTAGCTTGTTCTGTAATTGATTTTGTGTGGATTACAATAGGTAAATCCTTATTGGCTCCACTTACGTCACTGCTTGGGTTTGTCCCTATGCCACTGCACTCTCATTTGCTCATCAGGAGTGACCCTGACTGCAGGCACATCTGTGGAAGCACAGCAGAAGGAGGGGAGGGGTGTTCAGTAAGCTCCCGTGCAAAATCAAATGGAAGACTGGAAACAGCAAGCCTGAGAAGAGCTTTACTTAGGGAAGGCAGGCAGATGAGGGCACTGGCTCGGAGAGATGGATAAAAGATGGTTTCTCTACTGGTACATAGCAAGAAATCTGCAAGAAGACATTTCAACCTTACACCAGTGCCTCCCGATCGTGGCGATTCGCATCCGTCAAGTGGGCCCTTGCTACAAAGGCCCGGGGTCCCCTGCAGGCACACAGCCAGTATGAAACCATGCACGCCTGTGGGACCCCGTGCACCCACACAGCCACCTCTGGCCTTAACCTGTTCTGCTATGCCTGGGGTAAGTGACCGTCTGCAGTACAACAAAATGAAAACCACAAGAAATTAAAACATAAAGCTTCCCAGCAACAGCAATATTAGTGGAAAAAGTAGCGGACCAGAGGGTCAAACTGTCTGAGGTGTCAAATACGTGCACTAAAGGTCCCTCATTATCC
The DNA here is from genome assembly GCA_033439905.1 of Ceryle rudis. Taxonomy (NCBI): domain Eukaryota; kingdom Metazoa; phylum Chordata; class Aves; order Coraciiformes; family Cerylidae; genus Ceryle; species Ceryle rudis. The sequence goes on from JAAGNO010014884.1 coordinate 33,882, forward strand.
CCACAACTCCCCACAGATGCTCACAGTCACCCTTCTTAGCACACAGAATTCTATTTCACAGGCTCTAAGCATCAGATGTTGAAGAAACATAGTGCAAAAAAGTTCATTTGGTTGAGAAGTTTACTATTGGTCCAGGAAACTCTAGGTAATAATTATATATAA